>JAOVVI020017445.1:0-10611 GCA_028571085.2 Nepenthes alata | reverse complement strand
GAAAAAATTCAATCTTGAGATGATTAAAAGATAGCTGATTTTGATTTATTTCGGGTGCGATCATTATCTTGCCTTCTCTGGGCGTTTTCTTCTTCAATTCTAGCCTTTTATCTGTTGGGTAATCACAATGGTGGATGATGATCCTTAATCACAAAATATCATTTTTATAAAAAAGCAATGAGCTAATTTTTTCATATGCACTATATATATATACAGGTTTAGTACAGTCAAAAGAAAGAAAAATCACCTTATGTCACCATTGGCATCTTTTGTTAAAGATCCAATCCATATTTAACAAAGGGACAAGTTTTAATAGTGGGATATCTTATTTTTACTCAGATATCCTTTGGTATCGTTCAATTTTTACCAGTACATCAGTCGTTTGATTGTCGTTTTTGGAGATGTGTTATGTTATATTTTTAATCTCTTTTTAAAATAGTTTTACAGTTTAAGATTATGCTTCTACTTTGGTTTATTTTCATTGCACAATTTTTATACTGTTGCAGTTGAATCAGTTTTGATGATTACCTTTTATCACTCTCTGCTCCATGCATCCATGAAAGTGTGCCAAATTGGCAAGAATTTTGCTTTGAAAATGTATATTTATTTTAATCCATCTAGATTTCTGAAGAGGGGCCATCTATTGATCCTATTTATAGAGCTCTGATGTAGTTTCCAAAGGAGGTGAATACTTTGAATATTGAAATTGGAATTTGGTTATTTACCATGTATGAGGATCTCTGCTAATTATCTATGGTTGAATGGTTAAAACGCCCAATTCATAATTGGCGATTTCGTAAATTTAATTCCTAAAGGATGCTTGTCAATGGGACCTCCAAAAAATATAAGTCTATTAAAATTGGGTCTGTATCAATTGAATATTATCATTCATACATAATAAATTGGTGCGGTATATTCATATCATAACATATGAACAGTAAGAATTAGCATTCTTATTAAAACTAGAACTCATATGGAAGAAAATAGATTTATAGATATAATTAAATATGCAGTATTTACAGATAAAAGTATTTGATTATTTAGAAAAAATTAATATACTTCTAATGTCAAATTAGGATCAATTAGGATAGAAATAAAGCATTGGATCGAACTTTTTTCAGTGTCAGCAAACAGATTGATTTCTCAGACTTATATAACAAATTTCAGGCTTCCTCAAAATAGATTCATTGTGCCATACCAGAAGAGCCAAATTGTTGCAGTGAAAAAATATTTACTCTATTAATTATCCATAGATGCCAGGTTAAAAATAAGCTAATACACTTTATTTTTGAATGGCAACTTCCATTGTTAAGTTGGATTATCACAAATTTACATGGTTATTGTTCCAACTTAGGCCCTGGAACAAAAATTATACAGATAAATACAATAAACTGATAAAAATACAATAATTAGTTTTCAACAGTTTTTATTTACAGAATACTAAAATAATCAAATTATTATTTTTTTAAATATATGATTACTTATTTATTTTTTATTAAAAATATATTTTTAATCTGGGTGTAAAAAACAAATGATGGCATGTAAACCTGAACCAAATTAAACCAGTTCAAATACACTAGTTAGGCAATAGCAAAATCATCCAACTAAAATAAAAATATACATATGATGGGTCTAGCATAGATTTGGGCTGGAACCAATGAGTCTCAACTGATAGCAGACAGGCCCAACCAGCAGACGGAACCAATCAGATGACGACAACTCAGAAAATTCGAGGCAAGGCCCATTTGATACTCTTGATGCACGTCCAATCAGCTTCGCCCGTGCCTTTGCTGAAATGGTTGCAGATTGGTAGCGCAGGAAACGCTGGCTTAGGGAATGATAGCCAATGAGAGATAAAGTCAATGTTAGCAAGCCACAATGCACATCATCCCAATAACCACTCAACCAATCCAAGCAAGCAAAGTCAAATAGACTTGTGTTGGCTATACCTAACGACGATCCTCGCGCCACTACAGGGTGACAACTGACACTACTAACTACCGTCAGCACTCAGCGGTCGGCAAATCTAGGCAAGCCATCTGTCGGAGATTCCCGCGCTTGAAAGCCTTTTTCACGGAGCCTACAAATATCTTCTCCCTCAGCAAAGAAGATGATCCAATTCTAGACAATCTAATCGGCGATTGGAGATCTGAAATCAATCCTAACATCATGCACTCAAACAAATGAGGAGGAATAACTAGCTCTCTTTCCTCAAACCTTCGCCTCAATCTGGCAGCCTTAGTGAGTCACTCTCAACAGTGCCAAAAGGGGAGCACAAACCACCTCCAAACACCACACACACTCATCGCATAATAGTATATGTGCATTCCTACTCACGTTTACATCTACGCTTGTATCTTTCCATCCCCTGAAAAAATATTTATAACTTGAGTATCAAAGTGTTTACAATAAAAAAATATTCTGCCGTTTTATGACATCTTATTCGTAATTTATGGTACACAGGGTTCAGGTTGAGAGGCGCGAAGACCAGACCCATTTGTGATCCACCTGAGATGAGAAAATTGAAGACTCTATAATCCGCACGAGAATCTAGACTCACGAACCCATCAATATATATAATATTTTGAATCAAAATCATAAGGATATCAAAATCACATAAGATTAATAATTACAAAAAAAAAACAAAAAATATATTATAAGCAACTTTTGTATTTAAAAAAAAACTAACAAAATTATATTATTTTTAGTTAACAAGATTATTGACATATTATCACTTGCTTCTTTTTTTTTTTTTCAATTTGGATTGATTAGTTGCCCTTTTTTTTTTTGGATAATTTTTAAATTTATTTATTTTTTATAAACACTCCTACCCAAGTATAATTTTCTTCCATTTTCAAATTTTTAGTTGCATTATTGCTAGGCCTTAGTTTACTTGTAAAATAAGATAGGTTTCATCTTGCCTTTGAGGATTTTATCGATCTAAAATGGAGTTAATTTAATCTATTATAACTATAATTATTCGATAATAATTAAATAATTATATTATCTAAAAAAAGTGCATTTAATTTTTTTTAAAAAATCATCACCATGATATTTTATTAAACGATTATAATTAAAAAATAGTCAAATTAATCCAATTATTTAAAGAAGTAGAGAATGTAAATCTGTTTGCCTCACGACATGAAAAAATATATATATAAAATATTTGATAAGTATATTTATATTCTCATCTAATACTAAATAATTTTGATAAATATTATTAATATTAACATTTGTCATGTATTGCAATGGCTATATATTTTTTAATAGTACGTATATATAATAAAATAACATATTACTTACCGTATATTTATATTTTTCAAAAATATTTTGGCTACAACTTAACATTTCTTATAATATTATCAGATAATATAATTTTTATTTATATATTTATTTTTTATGATCATATTTATATTATTAAATAAATAAAATATCATATTAAAAAAAATTAAAAATAATTAATGAATATATGTGATATTTCTCAAGTATTTATACCTCGGCGCATCTTTCTTACAGAAGTTGCCTTCGAGGGTAGTAAAAGGTAGGTTCTTCTTGCATATGTTCCTTTCTTTTCAAAAGATAAATTTTGTATTCTATTGATTTTTTAAAAGATAAAAAATAAAATGTTGAAAAATATTTTTTTATTTTTAATATTTAGCATGAATTAAAAAATAATAATTATATTTTTTGATATTCGGTAATTCTAATTACTGAACCCCATAAATTGAAATGTGAAAATTTTAGTTATTCACACATTTAATTATAATATTAGTTATTAATTACTGGTATAATTAATTCAGTAGCTAAATAAAAATGTTACTTATTAAAAACTAATCAAAGATAAATTAAATAATTTTTTAATTTAAGAAAGATTACTACTGTTAAAAAATATTTTCACCATTAATAATAATAAGTATCTATTGTTGTTAATTACTTGGTGCGGTAATCCACATTTGCTTGTACACTACAAATGTGAAAAATATATTATCAGAAAAAATTAGTTTTTTAATAAAAAATTTCATTGAAAAATATAAAAAAATATTTTATTTAAAACATGGAAAATATCTTATAATTAATAAATATTTTACATAAATTAACTAATTGGTCTATATTTTGATATAGACGTAGAGAGAGAGAGAGAGAGAGAGCATATAAAACGGGGGCGGGGTTCTGGTTTGGAGTTTTGTTAAGCCAAAAAGAGGGAAAATGTACGTTGTTGAGCCCCTTTGATATGATTCGCGGACAGCTACTATAAAGTGAAAAAGGGCAAATCCAATTCGCGGGAAAGGAAAAAGCAGATCGGCATCATCAATCTCAATAAGGCAGAAACTTCCAATCCTGTTTCTCCATGCAAAGGTCCTCAGTTCTTTTCTTGCTCTCGAAGAAACCGAAAGTGACTTACCGCTCAAACAAGGTATCCTGGGAAAGCTAAAAATATGCTCGATTCTCGCTACTCCAGTCTGCACTTTGCAAATTCATGCTCAAGCAACGACAAGGAGGAGCAGGGAGTGCCGTACATTCAGAGACAGAATAACGCGCCGTCCAGATTGTTAGGTTGCCGCCGCCGCCGCCGCCGCCGCATGAGATGGCAAGTTCTAGCGGGGGACGGGAGGACACGATGTCGGCGCCACCGCGGATGTTGTCGAGGAGGGTCACGAGAGCTCCGACAATGATCGATCCCACCACGGACGAGAACGTCCCCATTGATAGCGAGCTTGTCCCTTCTTCGCTTGCTGTCATCGCGCCCATTCTTCGCGTCGCTAATGAGGTTGAAAACGATAACCCTAGGGTTGCTTATCTATGTAAGGCAGCAGCCATTTTACTTTATTTCTCTTGGTCCTTGGCCTTCTGATTTAGTTTATTCATTTATTTTTCGAATGCCGGCCTCAAAATATTAAACTTAACGCAATAGTAAAATATATGTTATAACGTTGTGTTCCAATATATATATATATATATGCATAACTGGATTGACTGATGCTTAGTAGTAGTGACCGATGTCTCTTCTTTTTGGTCCGCAATGTTTCTGATTTAGTTTTTATTTGTTATTTCATTTTGTTTTTTCCCCCTGTAGCACTGTCATCCTCCTCATTTTGTTACTTTCCTCTTGCGAAATGACCGGAATGCCTTGCTTCGGTCATCATGTACTTGCACATTCACAATAATTATAAGAAACTGTTGCTGGTTCTGTGAGAAATTTAACTTGCAATCATCACTGCTGATTGGGTGCATTATTACTTGTTTTGCAAATAGTTAAGGGGTTCTATGATATTGATGTCATGATAGAGCGAGTGGCGTTTCATCAGCTATGAACTTGTCGCTTGAAACGGCTGTCACGGGGTAAGCTAATTGGCATGCGAGACATCTCCTATAAGTGATATCCACTAGTATTAGTGTATCACATCATCAATACAGTTTGCTTTTGACAAACTGGAGAACACTTGGCACTGTAACAGTTATTTCAAAACATAATTTGGATGACCTTATCTTCTTCGTTCTCTTCCCCTTCTCTATAGTGAAGTAAAATGTTCATTGAATTGAATGCCAAAGGTGGATCACATGAATATAGAGTTTTAAGTGTATGAAGTGCTAAACTGACCCAGTAAATTAATTTGTTTAGAAGATCACTCAGCAAAGGATGCGTGGCTGCCTTCTCTCCCAAGTCTTTTGTTGTTTATTCAGACCATAAAAAATTTATGGGATTTAGTATAATTTTGGCAAAATATTATCAAATTGAAAAAGAACCATTCTGAGGATAGGATTTCTGTAATGATGGTATCAGCTTGCTCCAAGCCACTGTCATTAAATAAGTGATCAACAGTTTCCCAATGAATTAAGCATATGACACACCAATTTGTGAGTGACAGGCCCCTTCATTGAAGATTATCAAGCATATTTTTTGGACCTGTAAAAATGAGAGATGTAGAATCTAGGGCCTTAATCCATGTGCATCAAGCAAACCTACCTAAAATAAAAAGGAAAACCACAAAATGAGACCCCATCTAAAAACACTGAATACTTGTAAGATGCCAAACAAAATAATGAGGTGGAATTGCAAAGAAATAAAATTTAAGCCTTTTCAAGCATCTCTACTTCTCTAGCTTGTCATTTTGGCATTGTTTCTTTTGAGCCTCAAAATTCCTATCTCTGCTCCTCAATTTTACAGAATTACCTCATGGCCTCATGTTCATGTCTGATGAAGGAGGCACCCCAATTCTGAGTTTCGTCAGCCTCTGAATTTGGACTTTCTTCTCCATCCCTGCCGAATAGACTGAAAGCAGACCCTCCTCAAGGACACCATTAACGCCTCCAGTTGTGCTACAGGGACAAAAGAAGCGTTCATCTATCACCACACTAAACCTTGTCGAATCCAAGTTGACATTGTAGCATTAATAAACCCTATTTAGTCATAAAAAATGCTATTGCTACCACTATCTTAGTCTCATAAATCAACAATTTGCTATTCGCTCTCCAGATTGACCTTGACTTGATTTCACATGCATTGACATATATTACTCATATCTCCTCATGGGACCACCAAAATCATTGCTATTCTCATCAGCCTAATCTGCAGCGTCAGCTCAGTTGACTCGCTCAATATTAGAAGCAACAGAGCTCACCTTTTATACTTCCCCACAGTGGGAGGCCTGGTTCTGACTTTTTTTTTTTCACCCTTCCCTTTATTCAGAAAAAAAACTTATAAGATCAATTACTGCCTTAGTACCCTAAATGAATGATGGACATCCCTTGTGTATAGTCAACCAATGGTTCATTTACCCATTTTTTTACGGACTCCTAAGGGAGGCTAAGACAGTTTGGCTCAGTAGATTTATCAATGCTATTTGCTACTGCCTAACTGGGCCACTTACAACTTAAAAGGCTGTTCATACAAAAATCTCAACACGCACAGTTGTAAATTCAGGAGTAGGTGTTAAATCAAGCTCATGTTGATCGGAGATCTTGTATATTGGTATCTACCAGAACTAAAATCATTCTAAGAAGGTTCCTGTGCCATTTCTCGTGAACTTGACCCAAAGCAACCCATGCAAAACACCTTGAACAATAAAAAAACACCAACTTAATCTTCAGAATTTTGTAAGTCCAATGGCTGCATCAAGAGACATGAACAGGTGGTCATCTCTCTCTCAATCAGAACAGCATCTCCAATCCTGAGATCTCCCTGCAGCTTGAATGCTTTACCTTCATCCTGAAGCCTGAACTCATGAGAGCCTAGGAAGATACATAAGAAGAAGCAATAGAGATGGCAGGCAAAAAATATCAGAGAGAGACAGAGAGCAACATTCTTGTATCTTGTTTGTTTGAGCATTGGAGAAATGGTTGTTAATTATACACTCTTTGATGGATCAATGCTTAGAATTGTTAAATCTATTTTCCATGCACTCTCCAAAGCTAAGAAAGAAGCTCTTGTAGGAGAATTAAACTTCCAAATCATCTTTCAAGGCAACCATATCCATAAACCGTTCTTGTGACAGCATAGTAAGATGCCACAGGAATCTTTGGGCTTCCTCAGTTTTCGTATCACCAAATCCTTGCCCAGCTGATTAGTTAGAGTTGTGCTTGGTGAATACAAACTCAAAAATATCTTGGCACAACTCAAATGTCTAATAAATATCCTTAGAGTACTCAGATGCTATTGCATCCTTATCAGCTTTCAATCAAGGAAGATTGAGGAGTTATTGAATTTCTTAATATGGTCAAGTTCTCTTAGTTTACTATGTGACTCAAGTCTTTGGTCATACATGAGTTATGCATCTTAATTTCTAATGTTAATTATGTATGGGCTCTAAAATGAAGCTAGTGTTCGGCATTTGATGACATACAGATTTTCTACTACAATTTTCTTATTCTCTCTTTCTCTCCGTGGGAACTCTTTAGCAACAATATTGATTTGGCTTTCGTTCCAAAAATTGTTGTGAATATATGCTCTTCTATTGTTACTAATCATGTTATCTCACTTTTTAAAATGATTTAGGAGAAGTGATCATTCTTATATTTTAGCATGAACATCCACTGCACAAGGCAGTTCTAGCCTCACACAAATGAGATATACTTGTGTTGATCCCTCTCTCTAAACCCTCTGTCAACCTTCTTGTGCTGTTGTTTTTAATTAGGCCGCTTCCATGCCTTTGAGAAGACTCATAAGATGGATCCAACATCGAGTGGACGAGGTGTTCGTCAGTTTAAGACCTATCTATTGCATAGACTTGAGAAGGTATTGTTTGTTCAAAAGTGCATTAAATTGTTCAGTCCCTGGATTGTTTTTTGTATGTTGGTCTAACAGATTAATTAGGGGTCTTTTTATGATTGGTATTAGTAAATTTTAATTTATAGGCTTTGTGAGGGCCTCAAAGGGGAAAAAAAGGTGCCGGCCTTAACTGTCTATGTATAAATCGTTTAGGCAGTAAGCCCGCCCAGAAAGCAAATATGTTTGTAGCTGGAGCCAAAAACAAATGGAACCACTTTGACAGAAAACCGGACTAGTTTAGATCACTCTTTAGATACAAAGCCATCTCTCACTCCCCAATAAACTAAACAATTGAAAGAGGTATAAGAGGGATCAGGGATGGGATTATCTTTCTAGATCTTCCTGCTGAACCATTCCCAACGAGGGTCCTCTTTTACATCTGAACCCAATGCCTTCCATAAACTTCCAGAATGACACTCACACAATTCTTCCAAAGGCACAGTGCATTAATAGGTGATTTGCATACTCTAAAGATTCTGGCAGAGAATGTAGCAGTTTAGTACAGGATAACCTCTCTTCTGAAGAATGCTGGTGTGAAATTTCGTTCTTACACAGCTTGCCAAGCCAAAAATTGATCCCATTGAAGGAACACTGCTGTTCCAAATAATCTTCCTAGGGAAAGAATCTGCACCTCCTCTTTAAAGATGTATAAAACAAATACATCTGAAAAGTAATCTTTTTATTCAAGTCATTCCAGCTATTTTGTAACAGAAAATGAAACCCAGACAAGATCACAAATATTTTCCACATTATTATGCATATGTATCCCGTGTAAGTGCTTGGGGATCAAAATCATCCCTGCTTCACCTTGCAATAACAAACTACTGTCTCTTTTCTGAAAATATCAACTATAAATTTAAACACAACTTTCTAGTTTTTTGTTCCTAGTTACCTTAATCCTCTACATATCGGAGGTTAAGAGACTATTTTCTAAAACCTCCTTAGATTGAGGGTGCTTGAATTATGAAAGGCCCCTAATCTCCTTTTGATAAATGAAAAAAAAAAAAAAAACTTTCTGATGAAATCATTTGTTCACTGTTTGAATCTCTAGTTGGAAGCTTCATATTAAAGAATAAGCTATATTCTCTTGGTTGCAGGAAGAAATAGAAACAAAATTCCAGCTTGCTAGAAGTGATCCAGGAGAAATCCAGAGGTACTACCAGAACTTCTGTGCGAAGAACATTAGGGAAGGCCGGCATAATAAAACACCGTAAGGCGTTCATCTACTTCTTATATTCATGTCAACGAGAAAAATAGAAATGAAAGAAGTGGAAAACCTTTTTGGGTGTTACAGCTCCTTTTTTTTGCATTTGGTGCAGTAAGATGTATTTTTCATGTCACTGATTAAATTTCAATATTTTGTTCTTTTTCTGCTTGAAGGGAAGAAATGGCCAAGATCTACCAGATTGCAACAGTACTATATGATGTTTTGAGGACAGTGGTGCCTGATGCAAAATTTGACCAAGAGGTTTGATTTGTATGATCTTTCTATGCCTGTATAGGCTATAAATCCATCTTTAGTATGCACTCACAACCTACATGTACATGATTATTTACGTATGTGCACATGGAAGGTGAGGTATATATTTTTATTTTACATGCAGACAGAAAATTATGCCAAGGAAGTTGAAAGGAACAAAGGACAATATGAACACTATAACATTCTTCCCTTGTCTGCTGTTGGGATTAAACCTGCCATTATGGAACTTTCTGAGGTTGCATTTAATCTGTATCAGTTGTTTTGAGTGTCTTTCTTGTAAATTGTTTCCTAAATGCCTGCATTCCATACTTGAAATCCATTTTTGTCCATTGTTAAAATGTAGATCAAAGCTGCGATGCGTGCTATATGTAATGTGGACAATCTTCCGATGCCCCAAATTCATTCAAGATCCAATCGCCAAGATGACAATGTTATTACACCCGAATATGATGATAGATCTATCAAGGATATTTTTGGTTGGCTTGCTTCTATTTTTGGGTTTCAGGTAAGCATGGTCTTTTTTGTTACATTCTGGCGAGCATTTTCCATTTTTTTAATGGAAACACTAATTGCCCCCCTCCATAAAAAAATGATTTTAAGTTCTAGTTGCTCATATTTTTTTGCAGTAGATTGCCCTCATTATATATTTAATGCTGTTAAAGGTGCAGCTTATGTTCACGGCTTAAACCCTAACACCTCAACATACCTAGATGAGGTACATTCCAATAGGCATGCTATAGCGACGTAGATTTGGTTAACGACTGCCCAAATTATCACGTCGTCTCCAATCTCATGGCACTCAAACGCTAGCTAGAATCTTCATTGAAAATGAAGTGCTATCATGTATAAATCATACTATATACCA
>JAOVVI020017444.1:0-10148 GCA_028571085.2 Nepenthes alata | reverse complement strand
TACCTCCCCTGCACTAGTAGCGGCTTTGCCCGGCGTGGGGCTTCTTAAGACCTGGGCGTGTAGCCTTCCAGGTGCCGATCGGGCATCTTAGGTATCCATTCTGGTCTTGCCCTTTGAATGGTACGACCGACTGCGTTCTGCTGTTCTGGGGCCAGGGCCAGGGCCAGGTCGTGGTAGAAAACGGTCGAGGTAGCCTTCCTCTACGAGTCGTTTGAGTTCCGCCCGGAGCTTCGTGCAGTCCTCTGTGTCGTGGCCGCGGCCGCAGTGGTAATGGCAGTACTCCCACTGGTCGCCTCCCTGGGGATACTTCAGCGCCTTGGGCCACCTCAGGAACTCTTCGTCCCTGATCTGTCTCAGGATACTGGTGAGGGACTTAGTGAGAGTAGGAGGGCCGGAGGGCCGATCTCCCCCAAGGACCAACCGCCCGGGGATTTACTCGGATGGTCCTTGGGTCTTCGGGTGGGCGCTCGCCCTTCTTTTCTCCTCCTCTGCCCTCGGGGGTAGGGGGTCTTCTTGTCTACCCGGCTGACTTATTTTACCGGTTTTGGGTCCAAAGACAGTTCTCCAGAGCCTCTTGAGCTGCTTCTTTGTTGGGTCCTGGCTCATGGCCTTCTTTCCGTTGCGGTAGTCCCTCAACTCGCCAGGAGCCCGGGCTGACTGCTGTCTCAGGGATGTCATCGGACGCGGGCTTTCGATGTGCGCGCCTCTGGACTGCACATCCATCTTCTCTTGGAGGTTACGGACGGCCTTTTTGAGACTGTCCAACTTTTGTACTAGCTTGCGCACGCTAGTATCGGGATCGCCACTCATCCTGCCACCCGATAGGAGGCGCCTGCCGCGATGCTCGTCCACCCGAGTGGATGTGCTGTCCTGTCTGCTGAGCATCTTCGGGGCATTGTTGTAGGAGGGTGGGAGGCTCCGAGCTTTTTGTCAGGGTTCCCACAGACGGCGCCAATGTTGCGTTCTAGATCCGCGGGGTCCAATCGGATCCGTGATTTCCAGGCAACACAAGTGTTTGAGATGTTGGATGCAAGAGAAAGATCAAGACCAGAAATTTTACATGAAAAACTTCCTCGTGAAAGAGGAAGAAAAACCACGAGGCTCTGGGCCTTTTGAAATACTTCACTATTTGGGTTGAAGTCTTTACATAGTACAATTATGAGAGCTAATCCCTTCATTGTCTTTTGTATCGTGTGTCCTTTCTAAGAGGTTACACTCACTAGGGGCTTTTTTACTCGCTCTTATTCGAGTTCTGGGAGGAGAAGCCGCCCCTTGGGTAGGAGCCTTGCTGGGTATTTATAGGCGAAATGGTCCGTTAAGATGGGGACACGTGGCGACCATCGGACGATGGGGACAGTCGACGGCCTCCCATTGGTGGCAGTAAAAGGCGGTGGCAGGCTCTGAGTGCGATAGGTGGCGCAGAGCTTAGGTGCCAGCTGTGATCTGACCAGGCGTACTCTGCAGAGATGCCAGTCTGTAACTGCAGGTATTTTGAAAATCGGCGAGATTCGCTAAGCTGGCGTTATCGTCCGCGAGTGGGGTTGTCCTCGTCGTTGTGGTCTCGGCCTCTTGGACGCCTTCCTGTGCTTTTGGTCCTCTTGGGCCGTGCGGCCTTTTTGGTCCATGAGCGTAATCTTTGGGCTTTCTGATTTTGGGCCTTCCGTTTGAGTCGTGCTTTGTGGGCCGCTATAATGGGCCCCATCAAAAAATATATCAATTAAAAAATAAAATAAAATTATTAATAAAATACGAGTTAAAAATAAAAATAAAATTATATATATATTGTTTTTCCTGTCAAAGCAAATTGAGGACGGGCGACGCAACTAAGTGACGTCGTTTTAGTTCGTCCTCATGAAACTGGCGCCTTGGAGTCACGTGACATGCATGCGAGAAATAAATCCCAAATTTACAAATTTTATTAAATAATAAAAATAAAAAATAGCCTGTTATTTCCTGATGAGAGAGAGACTGAAGAGAGAGGAAAGAGGAGAGAGGGAGGGAGGGGGGCACACATACAATGGGTAAGGAAGTGGAGAAGAAGAAGAAGAAAGGACGGCCGTCTCTTTTAGATCTGCAGAAACGCTCCCTCCTCAGGCAACAAGAAGAAGAACAGCAGCAGCAGCAGCTCCGACAACAACAGCAACAGTTATTGCTCAAATCCCGCAAGAATCAAAACCCTAACCCTAATTCCACCGCCCATCTGCGCCGATCCGCTCGCCGGAACGCTAATCCTGAACTCACGTTTCCTGCTTCCGATGCTGCCGACGATGTTGAGGAACAATTCAGCGGAAAACGGAAGGAGAAGAAGCTCAAGCTCGTCCTCAATGTGACCAACTCGACTCTCAACTCTGGTTCGTTGAATTCGGACTCCGAATCCAACGCCGAAGGTGATAACTCTGCAGACACGATTCACAGGAAGAGGAAATTTGATACAATTGGCGACGGATCTGGTCACCAGAAGGATGAAATGGTGATAGATTTGTTTTAAACTGTGACAATTTTTGGCGAGTTTGAACATAATGAAAAGCTTGTCTTAGTTACAAGCCCGGATATTTAGTGGATATTTGTTTGTTTTAATTAATACCTTTTTACTTTCTTTTTCTTGACGGGATTTTGAATTTCGCAATTGGTACTTTGTTCTAGTGAATGTGACGCTTTGACTCGGTCACTTTTCAGCGGATATTTTTTTCTTTCTTTTTTGAATATTTGAAGTGATAGTAGTTTTTATTATTGTGACTGTTTTGTTCCCTTCAATATATATATATTTTTTTGGTTTTTGCTTGTTATGTCACTGATTATTATCATTAAATTTGTCTTCTTTTCATCACCTGAACAATAGACTGCCATTTCTCATAAAGTTGAAATTTGTCTCTACTTTAAGTACTTTCTTTTTCGAATGATTCGACTACTATGCTGTCCCTATATTTTCAAAGCTTTCACCTGGTTGCGTTTGCTTACTAGATTTAGATAATATTTGCTTGCTATTTTGTGACAGATCTGAAATTAATTTTACAGGATCATAAGCCATCACATATAGCAAATATCCATCAAGGTTTATTAACAATTTCTTGCAATTTGATTCGTTGCATTTACTGGGTCGTCTTCTTTCTTTGATTTATTTTACCATAATTCTGTTTAATTGTTTTTGTCACTTTGTGCAGGGGTTAATAAGTCGGATGATGGACCCTCAACGCCTTTACCTGATAAAAAGCTGTTGCTTTTCATCCTGGACAGGCTTCAACTGTACGAACTTTTAGCTTCTTAAATTCTCTCCTTTTTTGGCGTTTTTTGTGCTGGCTTTTGGTCGTTGGTTTCGAAAGGTCACAAATTTTTTTGTGCTCAGGAAGGACACTTATGGTGTTTTCGCTGAACCAGTGGACCCAGAAGAGGTTTCCTTTTTGATGATATATATATTTATTTATTTATTTATTTGTAATTTTTGACACACCCTGTTCCATTATAGAATTGATTTTGTCTGCTTTGACTCAGCTTCCAGATTACCATGAAGTCATTGAGCACCCTATGGATTTTAGTACCATAAGAAAGAAACTTGCTAATGGATCTTACACCAACTTGGAACAGTTTGAGGTTGGTTCCAGCACCTTTGGAATGCTTGGACAGCTATTTGTCTGTATCAGTGGCATTAAAATCTTTTGGATTACACGGCGCCTTGTGGATGCACTGTACTTTGTGTTTGTCTTAATTGGCTTGATGGATGTGTTACTTGGGCAGTCATATTGTATGTGTCCACCTTTGAAATGTTTGCAGAGCTCTTTCTTTGTATCAGTGCCCTTAAAATCTTTCGGACTACGCACGCCTTGTGTATGCATTATACGTTGTGTTTGTCTTAATGGGCTTGATGGATGTGTTACACGAGCGGTCATATTGTATGTCTGCTAGCTTCTTTTTGTGTGCGTCCTATTCTTCACTAATTGAGTGTTGTGTTGGAAATAGGAAATCCTTGTCGAAGCATTGAACATATGGTGGGTACAGTGTTTGAATCTATAAGGGTTGGGTGAATTGATGGTACAATTTTCCTTTATGAAGATGAGCCGTTAAGGATTGAGGACGCTCTACTAGAGAATTTCAACCCCAGTTGTAATGATTTTACTTTTGCATATATAGGTGCTGAGAAGCAGGATAGCTTGTATGGGTTGGGCAAGAGGTTAGCTCAAGCTTATTTTCAGAAGAAAAGCTCCCATCTTGGCACGTCAGGTTAATTGAACTCATCATAAGCAATATTGAGCATTAAGGTGGCTAGACTGAGTTCAGAATTGTAATCCTTATCAAGGGGTCCTGATTAGTGTGATTTGAGTTACTAAATTCAACATGGATCAGGAAAAGGGGACAAGAAGAATCGAGGGTAGTAAGAAAGGATTTTATAATTGAGGTTGCTTAGATGTTAACTTGGGGCATGAGAGGAGAGGATTAATAACCATTACTCGAAGGAGTTCAATGTTGATTAGTGACAATTACACGACTCAAGTCAACGGTTACTGCCCACTAAGCTATATCTTCAGGAATTTCAGTTGTCTTGTGCTTGGGGGGGTGATTTAGTAGTAGTGGGCGGTGAAGTAGCTTTGTTGTCCATTCAATCAGGGACTTCATTCACATTCAGCTTTTTGTCAATGTTGGCTGGTTCATTATTGTCTGTCCATTTTGATGTTTGAGATTCTTATGTTTTGAAGAGAGATAAGATGAAAAATTGCAAAATTGGGAGGTGATTCTAAATACTCATTGTTTCTCTTTTTTATAAAATTACTTTGCTAGTCCAAAGAACCTTTTTATATCAGTATTTAGTTCCCACAACAATTTCTTAGGATAGTTCAGAAAACTCAAAAAGATATATTGGGTCTATGATTACTTCTTATTCAGAGTCGATTAGCAAACATTTCTTTGCTAATTCATTGTTTTTAATTTATTCATTGGGTTGCTAACTCAATGGTAGAGAACTCAGTGTGAGGCATCAAGTGCTGACCATGTTTTGCATTTTGTCCTTTTGGAATTTAAGGTAGTGACATTTGTTTTGTGTTAAGTGGCAAACATCTGATGTTCTAAAGAATGAAGTATGACCTGAGTAGTCATTATGTCTGACTTGAGGAGCTAGATGCATTAAACTGGATCTCACAGTCCATTCAATTTATTTACTATCTGTTATTTAGTAGGTTATGTCTTCAGTATATATACACTCCGTGATTTGAGAATCTGTCTTGTGCTTTAGAAATAGCATAATATTAATCATTTTCTTTTTGTGTACCCAGTCCATATGCTTGCAAGCATCAATTGTTTATTTGGCAAATTGTTTGCATCTAAACGGTTTCTTGCTTCAGCTGTTTAAAAAATGGACTTTGACACTTTGACGAATTGCAGATCCTTCACAAAAATATTATTTAGAGATATTGTTACATGGGACCAGAGCTGCCTTGGTGGCCCTTTTGATCTGGCAAAAAAAAAACCACCTGTTGCTTAAAGCTTTGATGTGAAATACTGGTTGGTTAATGCCTTTGAATACTATTGTTGAAGGAGCTAGTATTCCACTTATTTAGGGATCTGATGTGTGCAGAAAAGACAATCCTATAATGTCAGTGTTGCTGTAATTAATTTTTTTTGTTTCTTTTGAGTTTGACCACTTAGAATGTAGGCCAAATGAGGCACATGTGTGGAAATAAATTGTAGTTAGAGGTAAAAAAAATATAGTTAGAAAAATTTGGAATAAGGTAATAAAAATAATTTGTGATTGTTTTTACTCTTAGAAAAATATCGCAATAAATTAAGTGAAGTGATGAGAGTTGATCCTTGTAGCTGACCCCACATAGTAGAATTTAAGGCTTTATTATTGTTTTGAGTTTCTTGAAGTATAGGAAGCATTGTTCGATAGACTGAAGTTTTCTTAATTATCATGCAGAATGATGTTTTCTTACTTTGTTCCAATGCAATACAGTACAATTCTCCAGATACTATTTACTTTCGACAGGTAACAGTGAGTTTTACTTTTTGTACCTTTTCGTGCCATCTTTTAGTTGTCCGTTTGATGAAGATATACGTATTAATGTTAGTCTTGACCAAATCGATATTGCATTTATCTGGTGATACGTATCGATATTAGACATATCGGATTATTTTTTTTTTGTGCTATTTGGAATCTGGGGGCAAATATCAACCGATGTTTGATCATCGGGAGGGTTGATGTCAGTATATATGGGTTGATATTTTACATATCAGATGATCTTTTATCCCATGGCTATTCCTGTTGTTGTGATGAACTGTTTTCCTTACCAGGCTAGATCCATACAAGAGATGGCGAAGAAGAATTTCAGTAATCTTAGGCAAGGTGGTGATGAAAATGAAGCAGAACCCAAAATTGTAAGGCGAGGCAGACCACCGACAAAGAAAAAGAAACCGGTAGGAAGACCTCCGTTAGAGTGTGCAAACTCAGAGCTTCCCAGAGCAACTCTTGCCGCCAGTGGTGAAAATTCTAATCTGCCAAACAATGACCCAAGAAAACCAATTCCTTCGGTAAAATATGGTTTAGCCGAGTCACATAGACCATCTTGCCTTGGTGTTTGTCTGGGTGAGGCTGAACGATATGCGCGAACTGATGAAATTACAGGTCTGTAGTTTAATCAGGCATGTAACTCTGTTTATTTATCCGGTTATCTTGTCAACATCTAGTTTCTGAAGAAGACTTGAAGCTTGTTTGTGGGACCATTCTAACAGGTTCGGCATTGAAGCGTATCTCGATGAAGCATGGGAAGAAGCAAATCATACTTGATGAGACTAAGCGTAGCACATATGTGCGGTCCTGTGGATCTGCTTGTAGACAGGAGCCATCAATAATGACGATCTTTAATGTAGAGAGAAAGCAGCTGATCCCAGTAAGTATATACAATGTACTTCCTTTTATCTGGTTTAGAGAAACTGCTTTCAAGCATGCGAAGTTTCATTAAATCAGGAAAAAAAGAAAGAACTTAATCAGAATAGTCTGTCATTTTTTTAAGTAAAAATGACACATAAGTTGGTCCATAGCAGGGAAGTTAGAATGGCATTAGTCTTTAGTAGCATAGAGAAATAGTAAGAAGAACTGGGGGTAGAAGAAGGAAAAAATTGGTGTTTCTTTAGTTTTTCGCACTGTTTTTACATAGAGAAATGTTTTGGAGATACCCTTTAGCCTCCTTAGATGACGTGGCATTAATTCATTCATCTATTTTTACGTAGATCCGTTAGTGTAAATAAATAGATAAGATATCATGCCATCTTAGACGTCCAAAGGGTGGGTGTGCTTAACAACATTCTTTCATGAAATAAGATAGATGCCACCCGAAAATCTGGCGGAGTTTTTTACTGTATCTCTAGAAAGTCCTCAGTTGCTGTGGATTGTTGTGCTTCTTGTGGACTGATCCATGAGCTGAAATATCAATATCGGCTCTAACTGTATTGGTATTAGCTATATGGGTAATACATATTAGTTTAAAATGTTGCAGCCACAATTTTTTCTCTAATGACCATATCAAAATTTATTTATCTATTTGAGAGTTTTAGTCAACTACATAAAAATTAATCTTGATATCCGTCTATATAATAAAAAATAATTTTAAATTTTTTATATCCATGCGTGCTATTAACCTTTATAAACACATAAATTTTGGCTTTTTAGAAGATCAATGCTTTTAGATATATTTAACGTGTAGATTTAAGCTTCCAAGAGCAAAACGAAGAAAAAAATAATTGACTGATACATATTACCTCTATTTGATGACCTGTCAGGGATAATTTTCTGGTAATATCGGCCAATATTTTTATTTATGTAGACTGATCTGTTAATAAGTACTACTTGTCTTATTTCTATTGTCACCTGACCGGGTTTTTAATGTAAATAAGGTCGGTCTTCATTTCGAGCATGGCTATGCAAGGAGCCTGGTGCTTTTTGCCGCAACGCTCGGGCCTGTTGCTTGGAAAGTTGCTTCAAAGAAGATTGAGAGATGTTTGCCCGGTGGTGTTAAGTTTGGCCCTGGATGGCTTGGAGAAAATGAGGCGGCAGCTGTTGCTGCACAGAGGCTGCTACTACAATCTTCATCGGCAGTTGTTGCCAGCCATCCGTCGCCTCCACTGCATTTAACTGCACACGGAAATCCACTTGGTGCTGCCACTCTATCAAGTGGTGGCAAACCATCAGATAACGCTCAAGGCAGTGGTTTTTCCAGGAAGCCCCTAGCTCCATCTAGGTCCGTCATCGCTGCTGCCACCACTGTTGCCACCTCGCCTGTGGTTGCAAATAGTTCTCCAGGACTAAGTTTAGACAGTAAAGAAACCATTGAAGGATTCAGCACCCCAGCTGCATTAAATGGATCGAATGACGATGTGGGTCCCACTAGACCGGGTCCTGATTTTCTGATTCCTCAGAACTTTCCACTTCGGCCATGCTTGAATGGTTTGAATGGAACTGGAACCTTATGGTCTGATTCTGTGGCCCAGATGGGAAAACCAATCGGATTCGGCCAGCTGGCATCCGGGTCCAAGGTTTCTAAAACTGAAAATGACAGTCACTCGGAACATTCAAAGGCATCGGAAAATTCCAGCGTGCCAAAACCTGATTCTGCCCCTGACTGATGCCTCCAATTACCGTATCCTTTGCGAGGATCACCACCCGAACATAAGGTTGATTCAGTTCCGCCTAACCCGAACCTCAGATTCCAACCCCGAGGATCTCCTCGATCTGGGTCCCAGCAGGCGGATTCAACACACAAGGATCTTGCATTGCAGCTGTAAAAGAGATTTTGAGGTATCCATTTTTCTATAATAATTCTGGCCATAGATTAGTGGGCCATCATTTAACTACAATTTGATGCAGAGTTTTGACGCAACGATTGAGTTATGGCTTTGCAACCTTTTAATTACGGGTTCGAGTCATAGAAATGGTCTTTTATATAATGTAAAGTAAGACAATGTATAAAAGACCGAAACTTTCCTTGAACCCATGCATGCACAGGTTAATGTACCCTTTTTAGGACACAATGATAAGTTAGTACCTAACATTGATGTAGCCAGAATTTAATTTTTCATAAGTTAGTGCCTGACATTAATAAGCTTGTTCATGTTGAAAACATGGGGGGTGATTTATTAAAGCTTCATGTTGATTATTTTCTCTGTGTACGCTGTCGTTTTAGGTGGGTTCAGATGATGATCTAATCATGTACTTGAATCGTATGTGACATTTTACTGATATATTGTTTCCATTTATGGAAAATAAGGGTTGAGAATGATATTGTTTGAAAATATGTATCACCAGAGAAATGAGAATAGTTAATTCAATATATCGGGGTATGATTATGAAAGCCATATAAATAGAAATATTAATTATTACTCCTGTCCATGCCCATGTGTTAATAATATATATAACAAAGTTCAAGATCTAAAAATTATGTTCAAAAGTGGCTTTAAAATAAAGCTTCATCAATCATATCTGAAAATGAGAAAAAAAATATGGATAAATATATCTAAAATTTGAAATAATAAACTTCTAATTAAATAATTAAAATGTAATAAAATAATTTAAAAACTATTCTTCTATGAATAGTCTTCTAACCAAACCTATAAAAGCATTCATGCTAGGAAATCAGAAGGGTTAGCAAAAGATAATAATAGTGAGTATAACACTTAGCAAAATATATATAACTTATAATTATGTGGATATATATAAATGAGCATGCAAAAGGACAATAATCACGATCAAAAGTAGAATTTTAAAGATGTTCTGATATTAAAAGAATACCTAAAATGTAATTGTTGGGTCCAGTACCCGGGGTTTCCAATTTGATGGGTAAAAGGGTAAGTATTTGACCCGAGAGGCCCAGGATATCAGCGTCCGGAAATATCCACGATGAGTCCGAGAATGTTTTGCGACGCAAGGAGCGCAACGGCAACAGAGGATTCGGTGTCCGAGAACACGCATAACGCGCCATGAAGTCCGCGGACTCCGTAAAGCACGAGGACTCTCCCAGACATCCGACAACGCCAGCTCAGCTCCACAAACTTCCGCAGAACGTGAAAAGTCTGTAACATGCCACCACCGCTAGGACTGACACGACAGTCTGACATTCCTGGCAGAATACTGCGGGAAACGGCTCAGGCGGCTAGAGGTCCCCCCTCTG
>JAOVVI020017443.1:0-10611 GCA_028571085.2 Nepenthes alata | reverse complement strand
CCACACCCAGCAGCAATTATAACTTCGCAACTGCACTGGATGAAAATCCTCAGCAATGGCCTCTAATAGCAACTTCATAGACGTGCTTCATTGACGCCCCGAACCCTAGAGAGAGATGCTCCCCCTTCTCTCTAGTTTTTCTTCTCGCCATGGAGTCTGGCGACTGTAGAACTGCGGCCGTTCTTCCTCCACGGCTGCCTGAGTCGCGTAATCCCAACTCTCTTCTCCAGCCTACTCCTTTCCTCTGAATCCGCTTCTTGTTCACTCCCCCACACCTACAAAATCGTCGCCCCCTTTTGTTCGAAACCGTTTTCCCCAAAATTGAGAAATCTCAACTCGCTCTTCCAGTCTTGCTTCTTTCTTCTTCTGGATTCGTTTCTTTGTCTTTCCCCAAATCTACAAATTTGTTTTCTTTTCCAACCTAAATTCATTATCTTTTTCGAAATTTGTTGTTCTGTTTTCTCCTCTGAGCTTCGCTGTTCTGCTCTACTGAGTCGTCTCTGCCCATGGTGTTGGAATCACGAGGGTCCCCTTCGATTGGTTCTCAACCTATAGATTGTAACCCATTCAGTCCACAATACCAAGATATCGAATTTAACCTCCATGCTTCCCATCGTTGTGATATGATGTCGAGTCCGTCTACAATAGGCTATTTACAGGAGGCGGATTCTCTGGGTTTAGCGATCAATGAATATCAATTTCCAAGTTAGCAGGCCGCCAGAAAGGTTTTTTTTAAATCTAAATCTGGCGTCGAAGCTTCTCGAGTTTTTGATGGTTTTCCTCTCTCCCCTGATACCCCTGTTTTCACGTCAGATTATAGTAGAGAGGTGGTGGCTGCGAATAAGTCTGTTCACAAGGATAAGGCATGTGTGAACAGCATTCCCACCATTGGATCCCCAATAATTCCCGTTCTGGAATCCCAGCAGAAGGGGGATGCAAGTGCGGGAGGCGGTGTGCCATCTGTCACGAGATGCAATGAGGAGTTGAATCCTGATGGTAGTGTTTGCTGTCTGGAGGCGGCAGATTCCAATCCAGCTCTTCCTGGGCTTGATAGCATAGAGCAGATTAAGTCTGCTGGTTCTGACATGCTGCCCTCTGATATCAGTTACACTCGTCCAATGGATCCAGCCGGTATGATGGAGGGTATCTTCCCGGTATCACATGGAGTGCCCACCGGAGACCAACCACAGAGGACAGATCCAGTCACCTACCTTCTGCTGTGAGGGTGATGTTAACGGAATTAAAGCTAGCTCGGGTTTACCCACTGAGCAAGATGGAGGAACGACGGGCATGATGTGGTCCTCAGTGGTGACAAAGAATACTCCGGGAGGTAAATCTCTACTCAAATTCTATCCTCCTAAATTTTCCAATATAGAGAACGCGATTTTGTCACCCCCAGCAGATGTTATACAACAACGTGAGGAGCTCTGAGGCTCCACATTGGTTGGATATTGTGTTGGCAACCCCATTCATTATAATGATGTCAACAATATCACCAAGAAAATTTGGGCCTGTTTTGAACTTAAACATGTGGCTGGGAATGATTTGGGGTTTTTCTTTTTTCGATTCTCATCTACCCGAATGCTTGAGAAATGCCTAAATAGTGGCCCTTGGTCTATCGCTGGTCATCCATTCTTTCAAAAGAAATGGAAATCGGGGATGTTGTTGTCCAAAGAGGAGCATAAATCATTCCCCAACTAGGTGACAATGACTGTGGTTCCAGTTGAATTGTGG
This sequence comes from Nepenthes alata, assembly GCA_028571085.2. Classification (NCBI taxonomy): domain Eukaryota; kingdom Viridiplantae; phylum Streptophyta; class Magnoliopsida; order Caryophyllales; family Nepenthaceae; genus Nepenthes; species Nepenthes alata. The sequence goes on along the minus strand of JAOVVI020017443.1, from coordinate 8,877 downwards.
ACACCACTCGGTCTGAGCTGGATTGCCAGTAATGTCGGGAAGCCAATTCGCCTAGATCCAGTCACAAAGCGGCTTGAAAGAATTGGATTTGCTAGGGTCTGTGTTGAAGTTGGGGTGGATACTCCTTTACCTGACTCTGTGAAAGTTCGCTCTGGATGCCGGGATGAGCACTCGGACAATCCATTTGTTGAAATTAAGTTAGATTACCAATGGAGACATCTAAATCATACCAAGACTGGTGATGTAGGGGCTAAGGCTCCTTCTTCCAAACGAAAGTGGGTTCCAAAGGAGGTGGTAAATAACCACTACCAGGTTCGGACTGGCCAAGTGCTGAATCCTTTGCTGACTAGCCAGGATGATACTGTCCCTTTTTCTTCAGGCGAGCCGGGTCATAAGGATCTGGATGTCTACAATTCCTTTAGTGTCCTCCAGGATTCTTTTTTTGGTAAGTAAGATGAGATTAAATTAAATAAAATTTACAGAACGATATTCAACCTCCAAGTGTTTTGCCAACTTAGAGGTAGAACAACACGCTAGGGCATACCCCGAGCACTACCATAGATCAAGTCATGAAAACGTACAAAAAATAGGTTTGCAATTCTCATCAAGGTTACGGAAATCTAAACCGTCGTACAGTTATTGTCAGCACTGAACGACAGTTCAGTTGTTGCAGTTGCTAAACTTTCTTTGCGTTGCAATTGATCGCGTGAGTGTTGAGATTATTAACTTTCTACGGAGTGTGTGAAAATATTAAGGTAGTTAGTCGAATGGGAGGTTATGGTACCTTATTGTGGTCTACGCTTGTCCGATACTAATTTCGGTATCCTGGTGGTATTGAGGTACATTGCCTATAGTGGTAGGATGCTTATGGCTATGTGACCATCGTAGATCATGATATTGGAGATATCATGGCGGGAGATGTTGGGTTTGACATTTGAGATATCTTCCGTACCTGGTAGAGTCGGAAGATGAGCATGATGTGCATGCTCGGGAGACATTTGTACCTTGTTGGGAAGAGTCTCTATGGACTATGGATTTGGTCGGAGGTTAAACTTGCAAGTATCGGGTAGCCCGAGCAAGTACCTAGCTTGCGGGGGATATACGCAGCCTTTGGTTCACAGTAGCGGAATAATATTCAGGAGTTTCTTTGGATATTCTATGATTATTGAGTATCTCATTAGTTGTGTTGATAGTTTCCTTGAGTGGTTTCTGAGATATTCAGATTCAGTGGAATCCATATTGGTTATTACGTGATTATGTTGGTCGTTCTCGTTGACATATGGACCATGGGAATCCCCAATCATCCTTGATGTCGGATTCTAGGGGATTTTCATCAATTATTGGCACTCTTGTTATTTTTGGATGTGCGGGTCAAGTGGGGACCTATCTTGTCTAGAGTCGTATTTACGACGTGTTGTAATTTATTTCGGATATAGTAGGTTGTTAGAGTATATTGAGACATTTATAGTTTGGTATCCGAGATCATTACTGTTATTAGCTTTTCTGATTATTATCACTTCTTGGATTTTGGCTCACCCTTGTGTTTTCTAGGCTCCAGATTGAGTAGACAGTGTCTAGCTTGGAAGAAACACGTCCGTATTGCAGGAAGAAGTTTTGATAGAGAATAAGGTTCTAGCAGGCAGTTGAGGAGTTTAAGCTGGCAAGGAGGTTTATGTATTTTCTTTTGTTGAGTTTATTTTTTCTTTAATATGTTCTTGTGGTTGATGGAGAAACTTATTTTTATTTAGTTAAAAATAAAGGATGAGATAGTATGAAAATGTGGAATTGTTATAGTTTGTTTTAAAATTTTAGTCAGCATGTGCGGCTTGAGCTGTGTGTTGATTATTTAGGCTCGGGCCCCCACAGTTATGATATCAGAGAAAAAGTTAGCTCTCGTGAAGTTGATCGAGAATTAGGAGTCTAAGGGATTTGTGGGAATATTTTTAGGTCCCGTAATTTATTTGAGAAATGGTGATGCGGGTAGCATTTAAAGATTTATAAGATTAGATGACACTTAAATACTAACATTATTTATTATTTCAGGATGTCTGAACAATAAAGTGTTAACGCAAATCGATCACCTAGTGCGCCTGATCATGCTAGCAATGAAGAAATGGCAGAGGTCCGTAGTAACCTTCGCGACATGGCATATTTGGTGAATCAAGCAATTTGTGCGCAAGTCATTGGACCCAGGGTTACCACCTCATCAGCAGCTGGAGATCAACAGAATATGCAAGATAGGGAGCGTCGAGTGATGCGCAACAGAATATTATTGTCTACGCTTGTCCGATACTAATTTTCGTATCCTGTTGGTGTTGAGGTACATTACCTAGAGTGGTGGGATGCTTATGGCTATGTAACCATCGTAGATCATGATGTCAGGGATATCTTGGCCGGAGATGTTGTGTTTGACTTGTGAGATATATTCTGTACCTGGTAGAGTCGGAAGATGAGCATGATGTGCATGCTCGGGAGACATTTATACCTTGTTGGGCAGAGTCTCAGTGGACCATGGATTTAGCTGAACGTCAAACTTACGATTATCAAGTAACCTGTGCAAGTACCGAGCTGGCGGGGGATATATGTAACCTTTGGTTCACAGTGGCGGAATATGATCCAGGAATTTTCTTGGGATATTCTATGATTATTGAGTACCTCATTAGTTATGTTGATAGTATCTTTGTGTGAATTCTGTGATAGTTGGATTTAGTGGAATTCATATTGGTTGTTATCGTGATTATGTTGATTGTTCTCGTTGACATATGGACTAGGAAAATCCCCAATCATCGTTGATGTCGGATTCCAGGAGATTACTATTGATTATTGGCACTCTTGTTATTTTTGGATGTACAGGTCAAGTGGGACCTATCTTGTCTAGAGTCATATTTACGACGTGTTATAATCTGCCTCGGATATAGTTGGTTGTTAGAGTATATTGAGACCTTTGTAGTTTGGTATCCGAGATCGTTACTGTTATTAGCGTTTTTAATTATTATCACTTGTTGGGCTTTGGCTCACTCCTGTGTTTTCTTTGCTCCAAATTGAGTAGACAGTGTCTAGCTTGAAGGAAACACATTCGTGTTACAGGAACAAGTTTCGTTCGAGAAGAAGGTTCTAGTAGCCAGTTGGGGAGTTTAAGCTGGCATAGAGATTTATGTATTTTCTTTTGTTGAGTTTATTTTTGCTTTAGTATGTTCTTATGGTTGATGGAGAAACTAATTTTAATTTAGTTAAATTAAAAGGATGAGATAGTATGAAAATGTGGAATTGTTATAGTTTGTTTTAAAATGTTAGTCCGCGTGACTTGAGCTGTGTGTTGATTATTGAGGCTCGGGCCCCCACAATTACCGTCTCCATCAAAGAGTACCTTGTGTTCAAGGTTAAAGGAGGAAAAATCATGGCGAAATTGAATAATGGATTCCCATGTGGTCTCCTCCGGTGAATGAGATTGCCATTGAACGAGGACTTGGAAAATGATTTGATCATTGTGTAAAGTCTTCTGGAATTGTAGAAGGTTTGGCGGACGCAGGAGTGGTTGGGATTTTTAAGAGTCCGCGAGTAGTACAGTTGGCTGTAGAAGATCACCCCAGCATTGTTTATATAGAGTGATATGGAGCATATTATGAATTTTAGAACGCACCAGCAAATGCAATCGGTAGGCAACTACACTAACCCAGTCTGAAATACGAAAGGGCCCATAATATTGTTTAGCGAGCTTATTGGATTGCTGATGAACCACTAAAGTTTAATGATGGGGATGTAGTCCAACGTAGACCAAGTTTCTCACTTGAAATTTTTTGTTGTTTCGATGAGCATCTCGCTGATTTTTCATACAAAGTTGCTCCTGTTTAAGATTCCCCTTGAGGGCCGCGTGGATGTTGGAACAATCAATCAACAATTCATCAACGGAAACGACAGTTGATGTGCTTTGAACATAGTCGAGCAGAGATCGAGGTGGTCGACCATACACAACTTTGAAGAGACTAATTCTAATTGAAGAATGCTAAGCTGTATTATAGCTCTATTCGTGTAAGGTTTGAGTTTCGAATTCTGTAAAATCATTATTTACTAGGTCAACATAATTGATATTAAGGATAACTGATGTGAAAATTGGGTCAAAAGGTCCAAAAATTGACCCAGGGAATTTGGCCTGGTGCAGGCCAGTGGAGTGCTCGAGGCGCAGGATAGGTGCAGGCTAGGCACAATTTTCAGAACCCTCGCGCACGACCAGCGCCCGATTAGCACCTGAAGCGCGTTTTCAAGAACCATCGCGCCCAATGAGTACTCGAGGCGCGCTCAATCGTGATTTTCAGTATGCCCGCACCCAAGTGGCGCTCAAGCGCCAAAGTTGCGCTCAAGCGCCAAAGTTGTTAAAAACCCCACCTGCTTCCTTTTTTGCCATTTTAGCCCGAACGTTGAAGAGAGGAGAGAGAGAGAGAGAGAGGCGAAGGAGGAAGAAGAGAAGAGAAAGGAGAAAGGAGAGGCTCCAAACGCATCAAACCGGACAATCCAAGTAAGAAAACTAGTAGATCGGGCTAAGACAAGTACACTCTAAGCCTCCTTTTTCAATTGTTGTTATTTATTCCCATTTATTTTGCGTATTATTGTTCTAATACATATCCTAGTTGGAATTTTGAAGTAAGAGCATAAAAAACGTGCATATTTGTTGCTTTATTATGTTATTTTTTGATAAGTAAGTAATTGTATTAAAATTAAAAAAAATAAATTTACAAAACTTTGTACTAATTTCAAGTGTATTGCCAATTTGAAATTAGAGCAAAGATAAAGGGGAGTACCCCAAATAACAGGGAAAAAGTCCATATCAAGTCCACGATCCTTGATATGACAAGTTAATGAATACAACCGAAAATAAATCCGATCAACAACAACATGCCAAACCAACGAGAAGACAATCAATACAGATCAGCACGCCAAACATAGCGCCATGTATACCACTTCGATCAAAGCATACCCGGTCGAAACCAATCCCGCCCGAGCAAAAATATTGGCATTCTACCAAGATCTTGACAAGAGCGCAACGAAAATGGCACCATAAGTAAACACCACAACCAATGAGGAGCACATTTCTTAACCGTCTACTTAACAGTGTTACCACACCCCCATCTGCATCACAGCATAAGGAACCTTCTTGGATGAAGGCCGAAAACCGTCAACATCGCAGTAACAGGATCCCGTTTTCATTCCCAGCAAACCAACCCCACATTCTAGTCACGATCAGCTTCACAGAGCCACAGCTACATGTCAAGCACAATATTGGACCATAACTGTTGGTACAGCAGAGGACTACTGCCCTAGTACCTCCCGGCACAAGAGGAAGCTTATTTGAATGATGAAGGAGTTTTAAGTTACAAACAAACAGAGCAGCAACACTTTTTTTTTGGTAAGTAAGATGAGATTAAATTAAATTAAATTTACAGAACGATATTCAACCTCCAAGTATTTTGCCAACTTAGAGGTAGAACAACACGCTAGGGCATACCTCGAGCACTACCATAGATCAAGTCATGAAAACGTACAAAAAATAGATTTGTAATTCTCATCAAGGTTACGGAAATCTAAACCGTCGTAGGACTTTTTCGCTGAAGGAAATCGTCTGGTAAATCAGAAATATGCATCCACACAGAAAAAGGAACATGAGACTGTTAGCATGTCACGTGTTCATCATCCATCCATGTGTGCATAGGATAGTCAAGCTTCATTTATGCATCGATCAGTTTCATGAATACTCAATTAGCTAGTAGGCCTTACTAGCTAATTGAGTAACCAATCGAGGAATAGAATGTGTATGTATCCACACATTCTGAGGCGCTACCCACGATACTTCAAACTTTAACGTCCTGTGGTGGACGATATACCTTTCACCCGATATATAGGGCAAGATAACATATACAACATAACATCTTCCATGGTCTAGGAGCATTTCTCGATCTATCACTGTAATATCCTAAGGCATGTCATGGAATACTACCCTTTGAAATACAAATCTTTAGTCCAGATTCTTAAATACTTATTCTTAAGGAAAAGTTCCACCAAAAACTTAAACAGCAGTTTTCATTCCCTGAAGAATTTTTTTTTTTGGTAAGTGATGTATTCAACACCCTGAAGAATGAATCATCAGATATAACCAATTGTGAAGTTCCCTTCAGATATTTTGCATAACTTTCATAATTCTTTAATATGGATACAGATAATCATTTTCTTAAGATTCAATGTCTTCACATGCTTTCAATTATATGCATAAATTAATATAAAGCTTGAAATATGTAAGAAATTCTTACCACCGTGAGACAAACATAACTTGAAAGCTTCCAGATAACAAATCCCTTCACAAATACATATAACATAATTTTTGAAGCATATAAAAGGTGACATATTGACATACATACGAATAAATACTGTTATTCATGTTCACAATATTTTTGAAATACGTAAAATCAACATATATAAAATATATGTGAATAAATACCAAATGAACGAAGTACCCATGTCCATAAAGTTAAGGTTATAAATTTTTAAAACCAAATCATGTGTAAATTGTAATTAGTTTACGTAAAATGAAAGGGGGAATGGGTTAGGGTTTCTCGGGTGCAAAAACCACACAAATCTCATAAATTAGATATGAAATCGAAGTATTTACATGTTCAAGTCATGGGTTTTAGAAAATATAAATATAATCAGGTATCAAAACGAGAATACCAGAAAAAGATGAAACAAAAGTGCGAAGAAATGAGAGAAAAATGTATGAATACACTTGCCTCAACCCGATCTATCACTTCTCTAACTAGCTCAAGCTCGGAGTCAGATTCAAAAACCTTGGTTTCCTCCTTCTCTCTCTTCCTCTTCATGCTATCTCTGTGAGATCCCAAAATCTAATGGCTTAAAATGTTGACCAGAATGTACACTAAGTTGACCGGCATCGCCAAAATAAAAGTTGAAACAGGCACTGCATGTATTTAAACTCGTTCATGTGAAATAGAACTCGACCCTTCTGCATGTAAATTAAACATTGGCCTTCTGCATGAAGTCGGTTTTTAAGTGAAGAATGAAACTAGCAATGCATATATTTGAACTCGGCTTAATTAGAATAAGAAATATTGACAAAAAAGTTGACCAAATAAACTAATAGTAACTAAAGACAAAAGTAAACCTTACTATTTAGTTGGAATCTAACTAGGTGGCGACCAAATGGAGTAAGTAAACTAACCTAGTTACTCCCACCTACCGTCTGTTAATAAGTACCGGAGTTAGTGACTTATCCCACTTACTCCACCAAACCCCTCCTCTATATAAACCGGCGCTAGTTGACGCAAGAACATGTAAGAGAGTGAACCCGGCGCTGGTTGATGTGAAGACAAGTAGAAGGAAAAATAAGGAGTGAAGGAGGGAAGAACTTTGAGTCGGCCAGAGAAGGCGGTCAGGCAAGTTACTTCAGACGCTACTTTTAAGTCCATGCTTTGAGAATATTGCAAGTATACTCTATTTTGAAATTTATGCTTTACTGCAAGTTACTTCGGACGTTAAGTTTTAAAGTTCATACTTCCGTCTTCAAAGTTTCAGTTTTGAAAACTGTAAGTTTTTCTTCCGATTTAAAATTACTGCTTAAGTGGTATACTGGTTTCTCATATGCATTTATTCTATTTCTGTTTAAACTGAGCTTTGCATGTTTAAAATTGAAAACGACATTTGTTTGAAAATGAACTCGGCTTCCTGTATAAAAATAAACTCGCCCCTTTTTGCATGAAAATTCAAAATTGACTTTTAGGTAAGCATGATTGAAATCGGCATTTTGCTCACAAATGAACTCGGCTTCCTCCATGTAAAAATAAAATCAGCAATTGTTTGAAAATGAACCCGGCTTCCTGCATGAAAATGAACTCGGCTTTTCTTTGCATGAAATTCAAAATTGGCACATTGCCTGTCAAAATCAAAATCGGCCTCTTACATGTCAAAATTGAAAGCGGCCTCTTACATGTTGAAATCAAAATCGGCCCCTTACAAGTTGAAATCAAAATCGGCTCTTTCATGTTGAAATCGACATCGGACTCTTACATGTTGAAATTGAAACCAGCCTTTGCATCGAAACAGGCCTTGGCAGGTTTAAAATCGGAATCGGCCTTTGCATGTTAAAATCAAAATCGGGCTTTGGATGTTTAAGATCGAAACTGGCCTTTGCATGTTTGAAATCAAAATCGGCTCCTTTGAAATCTAAACCGGCCTAACAGTGAGAAAATCAAAATCGACCCCTTTAAAATCGAAACCGGCCTAACAATGAGAAAATCCGAATCGGCCTGTTTACATGTTTAAAATCAAAATCGGCCTTTCTATCAAAACCGGCCTTGGCAGGTTTAAAATCAGAATCGGCCTTTGCATGTTAAAATTGAAATCGGCCTTTACATGTTTAAGATCAAAATCGGCCTTTGCATGTTTAAAATCAAAACCGGCCTTTGCATCGAAACCGGCCTTGGCAGGTTTAAAATCGGAGTAGGCCTTTGCATATTTAAGATCGAAATCGGCCCTCGCATGTGTAAAATTGAAATCGGCCCTTTGCATGGTTGAAATTGAAACCGGCTTGCATGTTGAAATCAGAAACCAGCCCTTGCACGTTTGAAATCAGAACCGGCTTGCTTGTTGAAATTAAAATCGGCAATTATGCCATGAAATCCAAACCGGCATCCTTTGCATGACGAAATCAAAACCGGCCCTTTTTGCATGAAATCAAGATCGCCCCTTGCATGATAAAATCAAATTCGGTTCCTTTGCATGATGAATCAAGTCTGGCCCCTTTTGCATAATGAAATCAAGTTTGGCCATGTGTGCCTTGTATTTAGAACCGGCCTCAAGGAGAAACCCAAATCG
>JAOVVI020017442.1:0-10611 GCA_028571085.2 Nepenthes alata | reverse complement strand
GATAAAGAAGAGCATGCAGGAGGCTGTAGTTTCTAAGTGTGAAGCAGAGATGAAAGGGCAGGATGTGGCCTTTAGAGGTTCATTGCAGAGAGGGAGAGAATTTTCTTGCCTGTGACCTGTGACATGAGTAGAGCCCTTCCATCTATTTTGGGTATGCATGTAATTTGTAGCAGTTGTTGTAATCAATTCCCAAACTCATTTAAGTTGGTCGCCATAAAGGATATATACAGGCATACACTGCCAAATGGGTGTGATCTGGGCAGCATGTTCCCCCTTCATCTAAATTGACTAGAGTTTTGGGTCCCTAGCTGACCAAAGAAAAGGATACATATGATAGGACATGCCTTCAACTTTGAAGCGTCTTAGGTTTCTTAGACTGAGCTGCATCTAAATGTCAAACTTGGCAATTTTCCAAAATTTTGACATATTTTTAACTGATTTGTGGAGCCTGAGGTCATGCCCATGTCTGTTTTTGGTATGTACAAGCCCATGACAAAGTGATTGAGATCCAACATGGAAATTTTAGGTAAAACAAATATGCCCAGTAAAGATGTCAGTTCTTCTAAGAAACATTTAGCTGCCCCAAGGCCACCAGCTCGGTGACATTTATTCACTAGATTTAGGCCCAAGATATGAACAAATAAACAAAATTCAGTTTAAACTATTAAATACAAGTTTCATCATACAATATCCCAAATATGCGGTTGCTTTAATGGCATCAACAAACAGTGGCAAATATAGTTCTGTCGTGGATTCAACCATTGCTAGCATACCTTTGTTTTTATATGATTCAGAAAAGAATAAGTCAAATATAAGGACCTGATAGATCACATGGCACAAGCACCTCATAGCAAAGCTATGACACCAAGGCTCCAAATTTATATATAGTAAGAATTGGGAAGCTCCATGGGACCAATGGTATTTCAGTGCCCACCTTGAGAAGATTTACCAAACTCATGCTAAAAAGGAATTAAGGAAGTATAGATCAACTGGTCAAGCAAGACATAGACTGTTCAATATTCTGGTTTTCTTGGCCAAGTCTCATAAGGCCAACATGAATAAGAGATTAGCTCCTCTGAAAATATCAAAAGAGAACGAAAAGGCTCCTTAGGAAGTATCTTTCATTCTTTTTTCATTTTTTGCAGTGGAAGAATGCGGGAGAGCACATTTACAATCAATAGATAAAAAAAGAAGTAGAAGGGCAAACTAGGATCTGAAACTATGGTAGCAACTAAATGAAAAGTAACTAGGACAAACTGCCAATGTTTGAAAGAAGCCTTGAACGTGGAAACAATCTACAATTTCCAAGAAGAAATATACCATATCAGGTGACTGAATGGGTGAGGGAAACTCTGAGCCATTTAACTGCATACTTGTATATAGATGTATATGGGAGTTAGTGTTTGACTTCCTCAGATTCAAAGCATGGCCTCTAGATTAGAAAGGGAAGAGATCCTGCCTAGCAAGAATTCTTTTGAAGGACAGCAACTGAGAAGTGGACCTTTTCTTACCCTTTTATCATTTTTTGGATCCTCCATAAATTTGAGGGATCAGAAGCTTCAGTCAGTAAAAGACTTCAAAGACAGTTGAGGCATAAGTCTATGTATATAACAGTAGCAATTCACTTCTCTTTATCTCAGTAGGGGAAATTTTGATGGAAATTTATAATTGTACTACATGAAATAAGTCCTCACATTTTTTACTCATTTGTAGAAGTAGGCTGAATTCATCTGGCAGACACAGTACCTTTCTTTACTATTACTCATTCTATTTCACTAATCAACCAACAACAGTTGTTCAAATAAACAAACGAAGGGAATGAGCATTTTTTTTTTATGAAAAATTACGACCACCTTATTCTAAACTAAATTCATGCACAAGTTGCATAATTAACCAGATCAGTCTACTGAACCAATCATCAAATAGGCTAAAATGACCCCTCTCCCAAGAGTCAGCACACTAACATTTGAAAACATTCAACATCGAACTTCTCAATTTTTATGACAATTGTTTGCCTATAACCACTAGAGCCAAGAATTATAATACACTTGAATAAAAGTAGAAGGGGGAGCAAATCAACAAATATAACCATAAGAGAAGGCAGCACAAAACTGGAACTACTATCTCAGCATAGACCAGTTCACCAAATTAAAAATTTGAGTGCCAAGCAGTTATATATGCACTAGAAAGAGTATTTGATGCACCAAAATGTATATTTATCTGGTTCTCTTAAAATAAACACATTTTAAAGGCAAGGAAAGCAGGGGAATCAAGATGCATTCTAAAAGTAACTAAGTACAACAGCTTTTAAATGCAGGGTGCCACTCTAACAGACAGAATGTCCACAATAATGAAAATGTCTATGTGAGCTCAATTATCTAGCCATCGAATATGTAAGTGTTAACTCGAAATCACACTGTTCCCGCTTATGGATTTGCAAGATAGTTATATTAAACATACATAGATCACTTGAGATCATATCAATTGTTAATTGGCCACAGTAAATTACCGGATCTAGAACCAGGTATAGAAGATCGATCTCTGTCCAAAGGTCCTTTCCAACCATCGTCATCAGTAGAGCCATCCCATCCACTCCCAACTAACATACCAGAAGAGCCCCCAGTTGCAGGACTTCGCATTGGTACCATTGCAGCAACTGAACGAATTGATGGTGACTCTAGAGGGGCATCATCAATATGCTTCTGAAAATAGGCAACAAGCCTATCAATGTCCTCAAACATCCTTTTGCGGAACTTAAATCCCTTTGGGTACAGACCAATATACTCATGGTGTGGATTTGAGCTCCGTATGTACGAGAGGATAAAAGTGCCAGGATGCTCATGAGAAATACCAAAACTATAAACTATTCTCATTGGGTTCTCCAGTTTCTCAGCCCAAAGGAGCTCATCAACTTCTGCTTTCTTCCCTTTCTTGAACTTGCGATAGTTCAGCATTGCCTTTAGATAAGATACCAATGGATCCACGTATCGATCCATAACCTGCATTTGAAAAGCAGAGTCTAGATGTAAATCAACTATAACAAGAGATGTTATAGTTCCAGACCTGCATTTGAAAATCAACTATAACTGGTTCAAAATTCTGGCACCTGCTATATCATCGGCAACAACGAGGGTTACAGCTCTAACACCTCAACAGCAGGATGCCTGTTTCAGACCCAAGTGGTCGTGTACCAATTGATACATTGGTTCATTGGTTTTGTGAGCAATAACCATATGATAGAACCAAGCATACAACAGTGATATTCCAATTCAGAGATACTTCTAACACATTAAAAGAAGGGTAACAAAACCAGGCTAAACATTGTCCAATTAAGAGATAATTTCATACATTGGTTCACTGATATCCCATGCATGATGGGCAAGCTATTGGTAGCAAACTGAACCACAGAGGCACATTTGCCTAGAAAATACAGAGATCTAAAAGAATGTAAATGCCAGAAGAATGAAATACTTGCCTCATCTAAATCCTCAAAAGTGTCATCTCCTATTTTCAGTGTCTTCCGAATACGAAGCAAGCTTGTTATGTCTTTATGTTCCTTGCCACCTTCAACAATGTCCTTGTGAGCAAATACCCCATCAAAGACCTTTAGAGTCAAAGTCAGGTAAGAAGGCCCACGAGAACTAGGCCGAATAACACTATCACCAGGCTCCTTGTCCTCCAAGAACTATACAACACAGTATAAAATAAAATCACTGTCACTATTCATTATATAATAAAATGTAAATTACAGCTACTCTTGTAAACAGCTAAATGGAATTCTACTGAAAGCCCTTGACAGTAAATAAATAACCAACCACCAGCCCCCTACTGCCAGAAAAAAAAAAAAAAAAGAGAAAATATCTAAAGATAGGAAGGAAAATAAGCAAAAATACCAATTGAAAGAATAAGTTCAATTGAAAGTTTTTGATGTCACAGTACTAATACTTCTAAAAGGTGAGTTCAATTTGCTAGTAGCTCTTGTTAACTTCACAATTTACACAAATCACATTTTTTGCTCAAAAACTAAAATGAGAAAACATCATTCATGGCCCCCACCCAGACTCCCACAAGTGTGTAAACAAGCTTAATCTCAAGTTGTACCTTGCATAATATGCATATCTATGATAACATTCCTTCTCTTGCCCTTGGATGTAGAAAAGTAACAAAGAGAGACAGTACTGATTTTTTCCCTCTTTTTTAACCTTCTTTTGCCAACAACATTAAGACAAGGATAAAATTCAATTGGGCTAAGCTCCTACAGTTAAGATTATGATCCAGATTTCACACTCAAATTACATACCTCCATAGCTTCATCCGCTGTTATATTTTGGAAACGAGGATGAACAATCATCCTTGGCTTAAAATGCTTCTTTGCAAGCTCCTTTTCCTTACGAGCCTTTTCTTGCTCACTCTGCAAGCTGCTCCGGTCTTCCTGATAGTAAGGATCAAGATTTCTTACGACCTGATTCCTATGACTCCTCTTGTCATTCTCTCTACAAGTTAGGAACACCTGGTACCGGTTCTTTTCGATTGATTTGATCTTACACGTAAGTATATCACCTTCATGGAGCTTTTCAGTCAGATCTCCATCTCGCCAATCATCTGAGTAGTCTTCCCTGGTAAGCATACCAGTTAATCCTGATTCTAGAGAACAAATGGCTCTTTGAGCCTGAACCCTACGAACTGTTGCCTGAACAGTTCTACCTTCAGCAAGTGTTTCCTCAGTCTCCCCAGATATCATAAAAAATTCTTCATCCTGACTAGGTTCTTCATATTGTCTACACCAATCCTGAAATCCATGAATCAATTCCAATTTTATGGTTCGCAAGGTTTCTCTTTTATCAAGTATGTCCTTATCCTGGGCATATGCATCAACATTAAAAGATTTCAAAACATTTGGTCTGTCTCTAAGATGCTCAACTGCCATCTCAAGAGCATCATCGTCATCCAGATTATCATCACTGGCATCTTCCCTGTATATATCTTTGGCCATCTCCTGAGCTATAGCATAGGACTCTGGATGAATCCTTGTGTCATCCAACAGGTCAAAGAACTGACTCCCATTAGCGGCCAATCCACTCCGCCGCACACGCAAAAAACCAACAGCATTAACAAACGTCTTTTTCCCCAGTCCATGATCTGTCAGCAGGTCTTTACGCGAGTATATTGTAACAGCTCTTTCCAGGGACTTCTGTAAAGATGCAGCCTTACGTGGTCCAAGCCCAGAAATAAATTGCAACGGCGCAAATAACCATTCATGATTTGCAGCCAAATTAAGGTCCATACCCACCTGATTAGTGACATCAACCATAATCTGTTCAACCATCTCATACTTGTCATCAGCTGAAAGAAATCTCTCCAAAGGGGTGAGTTTCCAAGACAAGATTTCCCTCTCTGGTCCACATAGAGTAGCAACCATTGCTAATGGATTTTGAAGGTACCGTCCAAGAGCTACAGCCCTCTTTACAATTCCTAGCAACACAATAGAAGTGAAGTCAAACCACTAAAGACCATGAAGCATCACATTCCAATAGAGAATACCAGTGCATTACCTGAATGTCCAGGTATCTGGTCAGATGAAGTTCTTGAATTTTCATACAGACGAGGTAGAGACTCATCTCCATATACGACGCTCAGGCCATCCATCTCATGGCCTACATCTCTAGGATTTTCTTCGACCATCTTGAAGACTATCTGAAGAGAGAAAAGAAAATTATTTTACTCAATAAGTCCATTTCTATGACACTGTTTTTTAGTTGCCAATGGCTATGAATTCACTTCATGTAAAGATTAAGCAAAAAGGTTTCAAAATTATCTATTCATCAAATGATTGACATGCAAGAGCAGATGTTTTTGACAGTAGAAAAAAGAACGAAGCATATATACATTTCAATGTGGAAGCACATGAAAAAGAAATTTGTGTGGCACTGGATCCAAACGCATGTGACGTCATAAGCAATCCGTGAAACATAGAGTAAGCAGACAGTGTCCCACCTCTATGACATTCAACCATAAAACACAGGCATCAAGCAATAGGTGACTATTTAGAAATGCATACCTCATAGATGTCATCCTTCAACCGGGTGCAAGGCAAATTCACAGCTCCGAGGACAACCACCTGTGGCTGGTGTTCTGTCATGAATTTCAGAAGTCTCTGCTGGTCATTTTTCTTACGCTGCTGATCATTAACATTCTGAGACCGTAGGCTGATGGATCCAGCTTCCAACACATCCACAATTTCTCCAAATGAATCCAACATCACAAAAGTCGTTGGAGGCTTTCCAGGACCCCAACAGCAAGCCATGACCCTTGGTGCAGACACGTCATCAGAGCTCATATCATTTTCTTTCCGCTGATATGGAGCTGCAGAGACTTTATCCCACATAAGTCTGCCATATTCCAAAAGCAACCAGTTTTTGGCCCTACTAATCAATAAAGATCTTGCTTCCTTCTCCAACGAAGGCAAGATAAAATTAAAAATAGCATCCTGTAATATCAGTTTTCGCTGTTCATTCCATAGTTGAGCAAACTTGCTAACTCCATAACTTAGATACTTCTCATGAGAATCACTGATCAATTTATTAAGAACTTCTTCAGGCAAATTAATTGTCACCTGGAGAAGCTTCTCTTCTTCGGCTTTTTGGATAAGAAGCCATTGTGCATCATCAAATTTGTTCAGTGGCTTGTTCCTCAACCATTTCACCCCAGCAAACTCATGGAAGGAATCTATAACATCATTCCCATTAGTGGTCGGACATGTTGATACTACAGCCTTGTCAAAATATATACCACGGAAATGTTTTCTGACAACTGGTTCACAACTTATCTCAACTGCCGCCTGAAACAAGCCACAACTTATGTGCACAAATTATAATCAAGAATGTAAAATCCAATAAATAAACTGGCCACACAAAAACACGACTACATACCGTGTGCCTAGCACCTTTTAGCACAGCTTGAGGTGTCTCAAACATTGCACAAGTAAAATTTGAAGCCATATCTTCAGGGGTCTCTTTTGTATCCTCCAATTCATCCACTCTCTATAACAAGTTACAGAAGAACCATAAACACAAACACAACAATTTCCACTAAAGAAAAAACATGCTCACCATCTCTTGAAGTGATATTTGCAATCCAAACTGCTCGGAACTATAGCCAAACTTGCTTGCAACTTCCCATAAGCCTGCCTTGCTGCAGATACTATGACGTGATTTGCGCTTGGGCCTTTTATACTGTCCCTCATCTGCACCCACCTCACCAGGAGGGAAATGCAAATTAAATTTTGAATCAACGTCATCTACTTCTCGTTCAGATTCTGCATTCTCAAGTGCTTTAACAATTGATCCAAACAGCTGCCGATTCAAACAGAGCCTTGTCTCATCATATACTCGACGAGATTCCTCTTCAAATCTTCTGTTGTAATATTCCATGAGAGCACCCTTACGCTTCCGAAGAAGCCGCCACTTTTTGTCCAATTCATGGATAGTCCAAAGCACCTGCAAGAAAACATATCAGCTATCAACTACAGCAAGTATCAACTACAGCAAGTGTGCATGCAGTCATGCCTATCATACAATACATTAAATCTCACTACTAGGCTCGTTTAGTTACCTTGTGCCACCTCAACACGGGTTTATCATGGTTCACGTCATATTCATCCTGCTCTGGTTCCTTCAACAAACTTGAGCAGCCATCTTTCCGATACATAGCAACGAAAGGGACCTAAAGATCAATGAAGTTCTGTTATGCTAAAGAGAGGACATGATATAACGGATAAGCATTGCTTAAAGCAGTCAATACTAACATCGCATTTATGAACATGCGTAAAGTTTAAGAAGCTTCTAATATCATCCTCTTTAATTGATATCTCATGCTCTCCTTCAACAGTCCTCTTGCCGAACAGAGGCACTGTACCAGAATCAAGCTGAGAATATATCCACTTAGCCTCTTCACGTATAATTGCTTCCTGTGCCTCTTCATCTTTACATTTAACAGCTGCCTCCACAGGATGAGGACCGATGCTTGCCTCCAGCAACTATTGCACCATAAAAATATCAGCATGATAATGATGCTTCAATGGAGTCATAATTATCAACAATTGCAAAATTGGTAAGAATTCAAAATTAAAACAAATTTGGACCAACCTGCATTCTTTCAGGGATGTCAATTTTTCGAATCTCCTCATCCTTCTGAGTCATATACTTACCGATAAGAATGGATGGTTCATATTCGTCCTCAAGCCTCATTTTCCCACCATCGTCATACCTGCTACCCTTATCTCGCTGCAGCTGCCGAACCTTCAACAGTTCCTCAACATCTCCAAATATTTCCTGAGCTTCTTGCAATGACGATGATGAAACTCCAGGAGCTTGCCTATACTTCTTTTTGGCCAACTTTTTTCTCCTACAGAATTAATTTATGCATTGTCAACAATAGTTCCAGAAAAAAAACTTCCAAGGAAAGAATGGCATATAATTACCTAACAGGAGCCCCCATTTCATCTACTTCTTCTTCATCCACTATGAAATCGGCCATTTCGTCCTCTTCAGCAAGGTCCCCATCTTCTTCTTCTTCCAGCTGTTCCTCTTCTTCAGGAATGTCCTCAAGTGGTCCTCCTAAACATAACAAAATGCATCACTGAGAAACCTTAATTGAGCCAATGCTTACAATACCTCAGAAGACAGCTGTCAATTATTCACCATCATCATCACCAAATAAGCTCCGTTTCAGCTTCTCCTCAGCAGTCCGTCCGCCCTTTCCAGCTCCATCAAATTCATCTTCATTGGGGAAACTAGAATTTTCCTCCCCAACATCCCATTGAGCCTTCTTCAACCTCTTGAACTTTTTGCTTTCCTATAAAAAATTAGATGAATAAGCTCGGGGGAACACACAGTCCAAGGCCCCCAGGTTCACAGAGAGAAGCGCACATTAGAGATTAAAAAAGTGGCTCAGTGAGTGATGGTTCCTGCATTGCAGGCTCTGTATAGGAAAGATTGTACACAAATCTTATCCTTGCATTGCAAACAAATTTTTTTTGTAGTTTGAATATTTGATCTCCAGGTCACAATGGAGTAACTTTATCATTGTAACAAGGATCACCCTCTAAGCTCATGTCAAGGATATAGAAGCAAAAGAGAGTCCATGAAATAGAGCAAAGCATTTTCTCACAACTTTAGGGCGATGGACTGTGATGTTATTATCTTCAAGGAGCTCATAGTCATCTTCATCGAGGACAAAATTCTTTTCTGACTCCCTAGAATGAGTTGAACCAAATCGTCAATAAATAGTTAATTATTTAGAACTGAAAAATAATGAAAAAACAAGTTTTTTGATGAATTATTAACCTCTTCTTCCTCCTCTTTTTCTTATGCCTCTCCTCATCACTTTCACTGTCGTCTTCCTCTTCTGGTTCTTCTTCATCATCCACTATAAATCCATCCTTCTCATACGCATCTTGACCTTCTTCAGCTGAGAAGAACTTCCACAAGTCACATACGATGTATATATGTTTATTAAATGTGCTTCACAATGGAATTTTCTAACGATAGCTTAAAATGCACAATCATTTCAATGTAACTCCAGCTACTACATCAAGCGAGTAAACCATCACACATGATGAACATCAAAATGCAGCACCCATACAACCAGGGCTATTTCATGAGATCATTATGATATATACCTCAGAGTTGCAGAAAAACAATATAGCATGAAAAACAAAAACCACTCATAAACAAATAAACTATCTTACAGAGTGATTCTTCATAAATGTCATCTGAATTAACGAAGCTAAATTGTTGGAAGCCAGTTCTCACCGAACAAGCGTTACCAGAATAAAAATCCACTTATACGAGCACCTTCGTTGGGGAACGTAGAATTCTTTCTGCATTGTTCACAAGCTAGGCAAGCTAAAACTTAACCGAGTAGTACGTCTATCAACATATTGTAAAACCTAAAGGAAGCTAGGGCACAAAAGTAGTTTTACCCACCCCAATAAGAAGATTTTGATGATCGCTCTCCTCTGTTTCAGCTAGGGCTTACTGAAATGCAGAGTTTGAAGACTATTCTGAAGACCAAAGACCCCATCGACGAAGCTACTCGCCGAAAAAAAAGGGGGAGAATCAACGTACTAAACAGAAATTCCACGGAAATGAAGATCCACACTGGAACATAAAACCTAAAGAACAACGAACCTTCCTCATCGTCATCCTCCTCGTCATCGTCACCGCGTTCTTCAATGTCCTCGTCGTCTTCCTCAACTTGCTCTCTCTCATCGTCCTGAGGCTCTACCTCCTCTGAAAAAATGATCGAAGTGTTAACAAAATAAGAATTTTTCGAGGAAAATATCCCGAATGTAAGAAAGACGAGAAATATTCGAAGATTACCTTCCTCGTCTGATACTACAGCTCTACCACTCATTCTCTGACCTGAAACTTACGGTGAACCCTAGCGAAGTAGACTCTGCGTTAACGAACCTAAAAATCCAACTCGAAAACAAGATTTCTATCAGCGCACAGAAAAATCGAATTGGGGATGACCAGAGGGAGTGAAATAGTTAGGGGACTGTGGGCAGAACGTATATGTGCATATATATAATTCCTCTATATTTTTTTC
>JAOVVI020017441.1:0-10612 GCA_028571085.2 Nepenthes alata | reverse complement strand
AACCTTTCATGCAGAATACCCAACTACCTAAAACAAATTTCTCACTGCCATCAATTAATTTCACCCAAATTTTCCCCAAGATCATGCGCTTCATAATTCATATAATTGGTGTGAACTTCCAAGAGCTGAGACAATTATACCTCAATGATATATCCTATATTAGCATATTAAATAGAAGCAGAGCATCAACATCATAATAAGATGCAGTTATGGGCCTCTATTGATCAGAGAATTTGGTATACATTCACCAACTAATTACCTCGCAAACACGGCATGAGGGACAGGTCCATGAACTCCAATGGAAGAGATCTGCAGAAACACCACATCTACAGCCAGTAAAGATAGCAACTTGAATCCTTAACATGAACAGAGGCCCTCAAGACAAACCTCTATGTTGAGCCCACACTTTCAAGCAGCTTCTATGATACTTCTTGCGACAACTTCTGCATGAAAGCATCCTCCTTGCTCTGTCACTTCCTTCATTTTCACCAGAGAAGCATAATCGGCACATTACATTCACATTATTAGACTGACCTTGCTCCTCTCCAGCAAGTTCTCTTGGGGCATCCTGAGATTAAACTGATATTAGTAAATAACTATGTTTCAGTATATGAATAATTTAACTAAAACATAAATTCATACACAAATGCAAGGGACATTATGAAAGCAAACAAATGTACGAATGTCAGAAGCTGGGCACTCTATCTAACAAGGTAGGTTTGTAGAGACAAAACCAGGGTCATATGCCCTTGAGTAACAAGCTCAACATTTGACATGAAAAACTGGGGAAAGGCAGAGTGAAGCTAGGGCAGGGTTAGAGATCAAAGGCCTTGATTACATTCTAATAATGCATTGAGATACAGTATGGACTTATTTAACGCAAGGACCAAAATCTCGTACTTAGTTTGACAAGCATACTTATAGTATGGAATTTTCTTTTTTCCCGACGCAGTTTGTTTAGAGCAAACTCCAAATTCATGAGCCTTGGCAGCAGCCATGACATTGATCTCGTGATCACAGCATCCTCTTTCCGTTTAGAGAAGAACCATTGAACCATGTGAAAGCATCCTCTTGTCATGATCGTGCCTATTCAGGGAGTTCCATTCTACCACGTCTGCCTTGCCAATGATGTTAATCCATGGAGGTTGAGGTAGAGTATGGATATCGGTCAGATTAAACTTTAGAATGATATAACTATTACCATTTGGTGAACTGAAAGAGAAAAAGATCTTCAATGTCATTCAACAACTAATTTACCTATATGCAAGAAACACAGCCATTTGGACTGGGGGCTCTGCACAACACTTTGACCACTGGTGGAGGAAGACAAAAAGATAAAAAAGAGATACAACAAGCTTGCAGGTTCAATCATGCCAGCAAGTCTCAATAATTGAGAAATTTAATGACTTTTTTTTCAACGTAATATTTTACTGACTCGCCCCTTCGTTCCTTAATTGGTCCCTCTCTGATAAGTTCAACTACCAAAAAACAGTTGCTGGCCGCTATAGTTGAAATTTGAAATGTCTTTCACACTCAGAACAAGTATTTGTGAACATAATCAGCCAACAGGACTACATCCCATAAACAACCCCTTGTTGCTTTCCCTGACATTCAAAATGACGCAAGACCATTTTTTTTCTGTAAAGACTACATTCTATAATCACCCAGCGACATTGCAATGCAGCAACTATAAAGCTACCAGCCAAAATCCTCTAGCTTATTGAAATCCAACAAAATCAATGCAAGATAAATAGTTGATATTCAATGCCAAAAAAATATATATATATATACCAAATTTGACTAGCGGCAGCATTAGACTCTATAAACACTCAATTAGAAAAATGCAATAAAAATCAAAGCAAAATGATAAAATCAAAATAGTTAAAATCAGCATGTATAAAGCTAATTATATGATCCTGCAGATACAATGGGACGGACCAACTAGATATATACTACTAACTCAGCCAGCCAAAATTGCACAGCTAAATTAACAGAAAATAAACAATGCATATCCGAATGCGAGAAAGATTTACAAGAATTTGACTAACCACAAATTTCAAGTTACATAAACAAAGTGCATAGCCATCGAAATTCCCGATAACTAAATAAAAATGACATCAAACTAAACCCAAATAAGAAAAACAAATCTAAACTAATCAAAATGAGACAGACTCACCACCAAGTCCCCGGACTCAAACCTCCTAGCGAAATCCTCTGCCACCAATGAAGCCGCAGCAGCCTTCTTCTGCAGTACGGCGCGCTTAGTCTGCACCGACAACTCATCGGCGGCACCTTCGGCGACATCCCCCGCAACCGTCGACGGCGTCGGCGGCGTCGCAACCTTAGGAACCGGAACCTGAACAGTATTCCTTTCCCTAACCCTAGAAAGCCACGGATCCTTCAGGAAATCCTCTAACCTTGCAATTCCCTCCAAGAATTCTCCCCTCCCTTTCTCGCTCACCAGCTTCCGCGGAAATCCCAGCTCGCAGAAGCAAATTCTCTTGCTGCCCAAGAGAGAGAACAAACACACAGGACGGAAAGCCAAACAGTGACCAACAGAGAATAGGAGACAACGCAAGAAACCCAGCAAGCAAGCGAGACTAGAAGGGCAGAGAGAGAGTTCTATAAGTACTAACCATGTAATTGGGCAGGCGACGTGAAAGGCCATTTACATACCAAAATTTTTGCCTTCAATTTCGAAGTTGCCGAGCCGAATCGATACGGTCTCCCTCCCACGAACTTTTTTTACATAAAATTCGAGAAATTCATTCGGAAATTTTCGTACGTAATAAATAAATAAAATTTTATATATAATATTTGAAAAATCTGTGTTTTGCGTGAAGGAGATTTCAATTTGGGGTTCGGCTGTCGGGTTTCTCGCGCGGGGCGAAGAGGATTAACGTTTTCTTTTTTATAATTTGTCATTTCAGTTTGTATTTTTATTTAATTTTTATTTTGATTTATTTGTTTTTTTTTTCATTTTCACTTATTTACTTTTTCCTTTACACAGTGAACTCTATTTTTTAAAAAAATAAAGATTTTTTTTTAATTTAAACAATTTATTTATAAATAAATGATAATAAATTTAAACTACCTACTTTCAAACAGCATTTACAAAACGGGTTTTCTTAGTTTTCATCATTATGCTCTTCTTGCATTGTTTTGAGATGAGAGATCGAATGGCCTTTAGATGAGATCCAATCACGTAATGTACTTCTCATTTGAGTGATATTTAATTAAATAATAAATTTAAATGTCAATAGTCTAATAGAAGATACGATGGAATCAATCGAGTAGTAACGTTCAAACGTATGAAGTAAAAGATAAAATCTAAACAGCTAGATATTAAAGAATCATAACGGGCTGCTTAATAGACCGATATAAAAAAATAGTTAAAACAGTATTATACCTGATAACTAAGTTATCCTATTATTGAATAGGGATAGTCGTTATACACTATAAGTAATACTTCTCCCCGCTAATCTAAAGCGACATCATACATACACATTAATCTTAGGTACTGATTACCCACACGGTATCTCTAATTATAAATACAGTATCTCCCCATGCAAGAAGAAAAAATGCTACTTAATCAATTGAGAACACAGTAGGAGTCTATTCAAATATACACCCATCCCATCCTCATTCATTTTCAACGTCTTTTTTCTTATCATATTTTCAAACTTATTAGAAAAATCACTGATTTGAGTATCGAATGATATAAAGGAGAGCAAACCTCATATATCTCTTACTTTTAATTTATTTTACTGTGGTGCGCGGGATTCAAATTCATAGTTATAAAAATTTGACGCGTTTGTATTCGGACATCCAAACAAAGCTGTCGACTCCCTAATTCGTATAATAATCTGAATTTTCGAAGAGTATTGATATTATAGAAATAATTTTTATATGTTTATTGGTATTTTAGTGATATTATGTTTTAGCCATTTATAAATATAAACATGTTGCGGATCTGGTTCGAAGTTCAGGCAGAAATAACGAAGCGGATCTGATCCGGATTTCAGATAGAGATTGTGACGTTGGATCTGATCCGGAATTGAATGGCGATGATTTTTATGGTTCTGTCTTTTTCAACTCAAGACCTGCGCAACACAAAAGTAGACAAGGTGGTCAGAAGGCCAATGGGCTAAATCCCCAAATGCACTCTGACGCTCAAGTCAGTCATGACCTTTTTTAGAGTAAAAAGGAAAGATATTTTTATTTTTTTCGATTGTAATTTTTCAGAGACATATCGAGAGAGAGTCCTCTCTTTTTCTTTTATCCTCCTCTTTATATAGGATACCCTCTTTCTCTGGAGGTTTCTTAGCCTCATCACTCTGGATAAGGCAAAACTTCTCCAGTTAATTATATAACTCCTTTAATTGGTTATGGTCCGTTTCTTTTGAACCGCAGAGGTTATCACAGAAACTTATCCATAAGTAGTTACGGGTACTGATACCCATCAAAACAGATTCATGTAAAATTTAATAGATGAATAGGTGCGATTTCTATAAGGTACTTAAATGGTCGTTAATTTTTAAATTTTTTTTTATTTAATTATTATTTTTATTCGATGATGGTAAGGGACATATTTTGAATGAAAGAGGGCTCCTATGTAAAAGTAGGTGGGATTTAACGGTCCTCGTCTTGCAATTTAAAAAGACAAAATATAATGATAGTTTGTTTTGGTATTTTTATATAATATGCGGATTTTGATATTTCTGGCATATGGATTAGAGGTTAATCCATAATTAAATTATATATTATGGATTAAAATTTTATCAAACTAAATCGTTAATTGTGACATACTGCTTGAACTGTTAATATATGGATTATTGTGGTATGAACAATTTATTCGATTTAAAATATTATGCTCATTTGTCAAACAAAAAAACCTATTTAATTCAATATATGATAAAAATGAATTAAAATTGATGCGTACCTAAATCCGATTTCGAACAAATTTGAATTCGTTAAAACGAATAAAAGGTCTGTGTGTCGGCGGGAGGTTGTCACACCGAAAATACTCCGACGCTAAAGTCAGTAAAGCCTTCTAAGTATGAAAGGTAAACTGAAAAACAAGAGAGGGAGAGAGCGAGTTGATTGGTTGGAAGTGTTGGCTTGTTGAGAATGTGAGCTATCGCTTCTTACTCACAGGGAGCGTGAGGAAGCAAGGTTCCGAAAGCGTGTAAGCTCCAGGGAATGACTCTCAAAAAGCCGAATAGAACTCCAGAAATCTGGAGATCTTTGGTGGGATTGGAGAACGAGCGCCTGGGTAGAGAGGAAGATATGATGAGCCTCTGTCTTATACTCTGTAAGCGTTCGTGAGCGTCTTCTTAGTGAGGGTTTTGCGTTGTCTGAGTTAGAGTTTTTCTCTTGTGTATCAGAGCTTGTATCAATAAGAGTTTGCGTAAGTAAGACTGGGCACGTGAGAGCTTGTGTCTGCGTAAGAGATGGTCCGTAAGAGCTTGTTTGTCTCAAAGTTTGCATGTCATTTGAATGAGAATTCTAGGGTTTACTTAAAGGATGACAATGTGATATTCATTGGTTGGAAGGCGTGATCCCCTGCGTTATTCTCGTCGGCCTTCATTCTTCAGGGAGACGCCAGTTGCTAAACTGGTCGAGATTGCTTCCATCCATGGCGGTCAGCGGCTTTCAAAGTCGATTACATTCCTTCCATACATTTTACAGTTAAAGAGCCCCAATTGACAGGAGAGTGGTAAAATCTAGCACATTCCTCATGGGAAAGGTGCTGATTTTGTCAATGTCCTTTTTGGGTGCTGGCTGAGATCGTAGAAGATGTTAAAAGAGCCGTTGCTGGTCGCCTGCTAGACCGTGGGCTCAAGTGGGTCAGG
This sequence comes from Nepenthes alata, assembly GCA_028571085.2. Classification (NCBI taxonomy): domain Eukaryota; kingdom Viridiplantae; phylum Streptophyta; class Magnoliopsida; order Caryophyllales; family Nepenthaceae; genus Nepenthes; species Nepenthes alata. Next base: position 4,757 of record JAOVVI020017441.1, on the reverse strand, counting down.
CCCGTAAAAAGTCTTATTGGGCCTGCCGCTACAGTACATTTGGTTAACGCTCGAGTTGACTGTCGTACGCAAGTTGGTCGCCTACTGAGGTCCGGACGGTCAACGCTACAATACACGCTTTCGGAACATTGCTTCCTCATGCTCCCTGTGATTAGGAAGCGATAGCTCACATTCTCGATAAGCCAACACTCCCGACCAATCAACTCGCTCTCTCCCTCTCTTGCTTTCCAATTTTCCTTCTCTCCTTAGAAGGCTTTATTGACTTCAGTGTCGGAATATTTTCGGTGGGACAACCTCCCGTCGACACACTGACCTCTTGTTCGTTTTAGTTGTGTGCAGGATTTAAACTCAGTGAACGGAGCCGGGTCAAACAATCCGACGAATCCAAATCTGTTCGAAGTCGGATCTAGGTACGCATCAGTACCATTATTTGAAATCCTATATTATTGTTTTTACTATTATTACAAATAAAATATTACAAAATTAATTTGTAACTTATTCATAATTATTTCAAATAAGTAACCAAACAGAAAATAATAAATTTTAACTCTATTATTATTCAATTTAATTTTTAAAAAATAATTATTTTATTTCTATTACTTTTTATTTTAATAATCAAACATACCATAAGAGTTGAATATTACAGAAAGTAACATATTTGTCATCTTATATTTGCTATAAGATTCCTTCATTAGTGTTTAGTGGGCTACCCTGGGATTTCTCTTTTAATGTTTAGATAATATTCTTCTTTATCTGTGTCTTTGTATTATTCATAGATAATACAATTTTAATATTCTTTTAGTTTGTGTATTTTATATATTGTGTTATATTCATAATGTTAAGTGAAAAATGACTACTGAAATGAAGAAAAGATTGACTTTTGATATTGGGTTCTTATCCAGTAGTTTCTTTTTTATTACATACATTTGATTATATTTGTAAGATTTCAACAAAATTTATAGTATCATAGGACCCATTTAAATTATTTTAATATTAATTTTAATTTGACTAATTTAAATATGATAAAAATTAATTAAATATTATAAAATTTTAAAAAATATTTAAATTTGTCTATGGAAAAGGGGGAGGCACTGCGGCAGAGTAGAAGCAGGGGAGAGGAAAAGAGAAGGAGAGAGAGAGTGTGTGTGTGTGTGTGTGTGTGAGTGAGTGATGGGAGGAAGAAGAAGTAGAAGAAGGGAGAGAGACGAAGAGGGACAAGAGAAGGGATCGGCACAAGGAAGAGAAGGGAGGGTGAGGGGCGCATGGGTGAAGGCCAAAGCAAGGAGAGAGAGAGGCCTGAGAAGCGCACATGGTAGGAGAAAGGAGCCGTTTAGCTCATCGTTTAGCTTGTACGGTGAATACAAGTACTTATAATTCTTATAGTTAGTTCGATTTAATATCTGATATATTTTGATTATTGTTCAAATATTTTATAAACATATATGCCATTTTTATATACCTTATCTGTTTATCCTGTACATGTATGTATAATTTTAGAGGTCAATTTGGTTATTTTGTTGAGACTTTATGATATTTAGAAGGTTTTACTATTTTATGGAAGCCTAAAAAATATCCAACACTGTATATTTTTATATTAGTATATTTGTATGGAAACGAGTATGAGACTTATATTGGGTCGTGCATTTTTGCGTAAATGTGTTCGGGGATTGTAGTCGCTACTATCTGTTATATGTTAGCCAACTCCTAACGAGGAGGTATCTATTATTTGAAATTTATTTTCGTCGACAGGAAAAAATTTGTTACAGTGACCCACCGCTCTATCTGATATTTAAATGAAATTTAACATATTCAGGCATCTCAATATATCTAACAAATTGAGAAATTACACCCAAAACTGCGGGTAACAAAATATATCGAATAACCTTACCCATAAAAGATAGAGTACATGGGAGGTCTACCATGCTGGCCTTACATGCATTTGATCCAATTTAAGATTATCGAATTACGAGTAACCCTTTTCTCAAATTAATATTTAAATAATCATAACTCAATTTTAATATATACTTTATATTTGTGCATAGATCTGTATTCAGGCTTTGTTTTAGATTTTGATTTTGAGATTCAACAATTTTTGCCCCCGAAAATATTTTGATATTTCTTGTATATTTAATTTTAATTATATATTTTGATCTGAATTCTATATTATCTATTTTTAGTGTTGACTTGATTTCTATTATTAGTGCACACAATTAAATTATTTGGCTATTGAATTTTTTTCCTAATCACAATTTGATTAGACATCTAATTAGACATTTGATTGGGCACCTAATTGCATATTTGTTATCTAATTTGACCTCTGAATTATATCTATTTTATATTTATATATATATCCTAGAATGATTATTTTTTGATTTAATAACTGTGTTGATTTGATATACAATTTGAGTTTGAGACTGCTATCGATTTTCTAATATTGTATTCTCTTTGAATTTTACGATTTAATTTCTGATATTGACAATTTGGATCCATTTCCATTGTTTGATTTAACATTATTTTTGGACTCTCTTTTTTATTTATTGAAGGTATCTGTTATACTTATATGATATTTATGAAAATTTAGGCTCATTTTCTTATTCTATCCTCTCAGAGTAGAGAGCTCAAATTTATTACAGTAGCTAATTGAGTTTTCATGCAGTATCATATTCTCTGGTAAGCATTATATTTTATTTAGATATTGATGGCTTCAATTATATTTCGATTATTATGAATTAAATTTTTTTATTTGGGCTATTTTTAGATATTGGAGTTGACTTAATGTAGGGTCGTCGACAATGTATTGAGGATCTATAAATTTATGTCATTATGTAGATCAGTTGTTATTATTAAGTTATTGTAATAGATTTTAGATCTATCTATTTATATCTAATTGATGTCAAAAAATTTAATAGTCAGTTTGGTTATATCACACTCGATTTTAGATTTATTTATTTATTATTTGTGATTTAATTAATTATTTATTTTTACCTATTTAATTTGAGTTTATGACAAATTTTCTAAAAGTGAACTCTTTTATCTTATTAGAGTGTAAATACTGATCGAACGTATTAATAAATGAATTCAATAGTACAAGCCAAAAGATAGAAGCTATTTAATGATTGTTTCTAAGTTCAATATACTAGATTTACTAATAATAGTGATGGATCCAACTACACTAATGACCGGCCCAGTTCCAAACCAAGGCCATCCCCAAAGAAATGGCACACAAAGATTGGAGCCCAAAAGGCCGAAACAACGAGGCAAACTCAACAACGCACAATGGGCCGATGGAAATAGGGACCGGACATGTAACGACCTGAGTTTGGATTCTCGAACCCGACCCGGACCGTCACGGTGAAAGACTCGAATCATTCCCAATTTCAAAAATTACATATCATTAAATAACTCAATCGTCATCAATGATCCTCATAAATGTATCATAAATTAAATATCCATATTAGCAATAATAATAATTTCAATAAACATTGTCAATGTCCCAAAATACAAATTCTTATAAAGAAAGTCTAACGAAAGTCGAACAATAATTAAATCAAAAATCTTAAATCTCCGCCCGGAAGGCCTCGAACTTTGATATCACCTCTATCAGTCAATTACCAAAAAAGTTCTGTGATCTCCTTGATCCTGTTATCCACCTGTCTAATCTGGAGCCAATAAATCACAAGTGTGAGCCAAATGCCTAATAAGTAAAAATAAACAATAAAAGATGAGTACAATAAAGTATATTGAAAAACAATGAATAAAATCAATCGTAGCAAGTAGTATATCCACCACTGTCCAAGGCTTAAGAACATGTCGTGTCCACGCCCCGAATATCACGCGAAGGGCTAAGTATTGAGGAAGCAATATGGATTCCATCGAATTCGATCATCAATTTAATACAAAATCACAACTGTATAAATGACAGCAATCTTTACGGACCTTATTCTACCGTAGTGAGTCAAAGGCCGCATATTTATGCCTCCGACGGCTGGGTGAGTACCACGAGATCACATAGTATCCATGGTATTCCCACTACCCCTACAGTACTCCCAGATGCTACACCCGTAGCATGCTCATACCATCTCTGATACCTCTCGTCAATGAAATTATAGATATCATCCTCTACGATGGTCACTAAGCCATAAGCATAGCTTTCGACTAACTGTATGAGATAATAAGGATCTGATTATCAACTCAATTTGAGGTCACCATTGTACTAAGTAGCAAGGATCTCCCTGGACCTTATTCTACCATAGTGAACGAAAGGCCGTGTATTTTCATCCCGAACGGTTGTGTAATACAACGAGGTCATCCATGGTATTCCCACTACCCCTACAGTACTCCCAGAGGCTGTACCCATAGCATGCTCATACCATCTCCGATACTTCTCGCCAATGATATCCTACATATCATTCTCTACGATAATCACTGTGTTATAAGCATCTCTTCTCAATATCAACGACCTCAATCCTCCGGAATAAAATCAGTATTGAAAAAGTATAGACTACTTTGCGGTCCCACAGACTCACATTCGTCCAGTTACCGTAAAGTCTTCTCATGTTCTCCATTACTTATCCATAGAGTGCCAATAGATTGTACACACGCCAACAAAATTAACGCAGAGAATAATTTATTAAAATTCATCGATACGGTATAGGAATAATCAACTATCAGATTATCATTATTCTGAACTCACCAGATACTTATAAATTTACCAACCCACGTGTATATAGTTCCATATAAATATTTCTTACCATCAG
>JAOVVI020017440.1:0-10612 GCA_028571085.2 Nepenthes alata | reverse complement strand
CTCGGTGAACGGAGCCGGGTCCATCTACCCAAGAGAATCCGAATCTGTTCGAAGTCGGATCCAGGTACGCATCAAAAGCCATTGAAAATTCTAGAAAATATCTTTTTTATGTCTTCTTAATTTCTTTCAAATTTCAGTTGAACATTGAAAAACTAAACTACTCTGTTTTTCATTTTAATATAAAATAAGCAAATTTGAAAATATTTTCTGAATTTTCATACTGAACAAATAGGAAACTGGGAAGAATACAAGAAATGAGAGAGATGTAATCAATCAACTGAATAATGTAAATATTACCCAAATCTCTTAAGGAATCCGAATAACTCAAATTCTGCTGGAAACATCCCACCAAACCAAACAGATGTTATTCCCAATAGAATATCTCATTAAAATACCAACATAAGTAACAAGACAGGCAGAAGCTTACAATATCCAATACTAAAATATCTTCAAAACTTTCCAATTCCTGCTTTCAGCCCGAATACACATTAGCCTACTCAGATGGATAGTTCGTCAAATTTTAGGTCAGAGATATTTATCTGAAATGAACAATTTAGAACTGACAACAATATTGTGAAATATTTCATATCACCCAATTATGTCACTTCTTACCAATAAATAGTTAAACAAAAGGATAAGGTCCTTGAATAAAGATCCTAGAAAATGGGGCTACCCACAGATGATATAACTTTACCATAACATAGACTTACAGAACGGCACATGGAATAGACACCTAGAATCTGCAATGACATTGCTACATTCATGTGATTTATAAGACCTTAAAACAGAAAATGAACCAAAAAAATTATTAGGAAAAATAAAATTAGAACCACAACAATAGAGAAACAATGTCAAGTCACAAGAAAGGCCAAATGCACATAGGTGAAGCAGAATTCAATCTGCAACCTTAAGGCCCATAACAAAGATGCAATGAATCACTTCAGATAAAGCCCCTGAATAGAGAGTAACAGCTTAAATGTGAATAGATGTCAGGCACTAGTATGTAGGGAACATGCGCATCCTACATAAAACTTATCTGCAAAATGCAGATATCTTTATATAAGTGCAGACAAGAGCAAATTTAGTGCTAATAATAATAAGAGCCACACCTAGGATACATGAAACTGGTCTGCTCCCTGCCACGAAGATACTCCTGCAGCATCTGGGGATGGTACTCCAATATCTGTTTACTTAACAATCAATTCAGCTTCCAATTACTACCAAATAGGACAAAACAGATCACCATACTGTCAAGTTGTATGGATTTACCTCTCTATAAATTAGCTCTCTAACATCATCCTTTGTCAGTTTCCTCCTTTCAAATTCAAATTCCAGTTTTGAGATGGGTTCAGTGGATGGTTCACGGTCCACATTTGCCAATCCACAGAAGTAGGGATCAACCAATGCCTGCAAACAGCAGTTAACTTAGCAAGTATAGAGCAATGCAATATTAATCACTTTCAAATCTCTGAGCCATAAAATTTAGTTACAAGATTTTACCTCTTCAGCAGTTGGACGATCTTTGGGATCAAATGCAAGCAGGCGCTCTAATAGGCGTACACCCAATGGATCTGCAATGGGGAACTTCTGTGAAAATGGTATTGGTTGTTTCTTACGCATGCTACTTAGGTATCTTCTAGCTTTTTCATTCCTTATCTGCCAACATTAAGGAGAATTATTGATAGAAAATATAAAGAAGAAAGAGAAAACAAACTTAACCACTGGATGTGAATGTTCTAGAAGAGAAATGAAGCTTCTTCTTAAAAAATTAAAGAATAGATAACCCTCTCTTTTTTAATCATTAATGCTACAAATGAGGAATACTGGTTAAACACTTAAACCTCATACGATAGAAGAAGTTAGATAAAGTTAGGAATCCCAACTTAGAACTTGATCAGTCTTTCTTTTGATGGTAAACACATTTCTCAAGTGAGAAAACTAACCCTCGAAATGGCTTCAGGGGATGGAGTGCCAAGCAAATCAGTCATGAGATCCAATTGATGCACTACATTTTTTCCTGGGAAAAGTGGTTTGCCTGTAAGCATTTCAGCGAATATGCATCCTATACTCCAGACATCAATTGCTGGCGTATACTGCAAAAGTTCAAGAATTTAGACAAACTGAATAGACAGCATGATGGTAGTATATTCTCAAAAACTTGAGCTCAAAATTGTGCAATATATATGATGCATTGCAGCCTACGCCACCCCTCCCACAAAAAAAGGGAAGTTTATCTTGAAACAATAACTACTACAACAATGGAATACATGCATTAAATGCACAAAAAAAAGGAGAATCCTGGCACCACATAATGTCTATACAGCATCACATGACATTGTGATCAGAGTTGCATAGCATTCTCCATATGAGAGATCTCACGGAATGAGATTACTGTAACAACTGAAGACATATGACCCACGCCCATCAGAGAAGATGAGTGTGCACTGTACTGACAACACCATTAGTGATCATTCACAAAGTGGCAGGATAGTTTAAGAGTTTTTGATAAAAACATACTGCCTCCTTGTAACAAAGTGGCAGAAGAATGGTACAAAGATTAGCCCTCCATCCAGCACTAACCTTAAATATGTTTTATATTCAAGAACAACTGGGTATTGCAGATTACCTACCATATTACCTTCTAACAGAAGACTTATGCTATAATGGCAGGAATACTGCAGACTTAACTTCATAGACAAACTTTTAACATAGAGAATGGCTGAACAGCTTATCAAAATGCTATCCAAGAAACTAATCAAAGACATGGGAAAATGCAGCAAGAAAAGATTCACCCTTGCAATTTGGAAAAGCCACTGTGAATTTCCCTTATCGTAGTGCATCATAACCCATTGTCAAAAGATGAAAATCTCAACTAGTTCACCCATACGTCACTAGCGTAATCATCACCCTTGGAGCTACTACATCAACCAAACCCATACACTTAGACACAAATTAAGTGAGTCGAAGGCAAGCAAATACCACAAAGGAACACACTCAAAAGCAGTAAACAAAAAAATGTGAAATAATCTAGAAAGCTTAAATTACTTAAGAACTCTATACTTGGTGATTACAAATGAAATTCCCATCCCGTTTTATAGTGGAATTCCTACCATTCACTTCCTTAACCAATAGCTAAGGTCATTCCAAATGGATTAATAGGATTTAGCTTCTAGATTTTTACGATAATATTTTTCCGAGATGTCATCTCTAAAATTCTCCACTATCTCCCTCCTTCTAAAATACTCTACTAGAATATTCAAATAATTACAAGGAACATGTCTCTACACTCTTCTAGATTTTTTACAATATTTCACACTATTTTAGATCACTCAACTACGTACAGTAACTATCCTGTGATTGCCATACAAATCTAGAGTTAACACCACACCTCCTCAATATTGTACTGAAGAGAATAATGTTTCATAATGCCACTACATTTTGACAATTCCAGAATAAAACTTAAAACAGACATGCTGGTAATAAATGCATCAACCTTCTTACCTTGGAGAAAAAAGACCCACAGAGTTCAGGAGCACGATACCATCTAGTCGCAACATAGTCCTTCAAAAGATAAGTAAAAGTAATTCAAAAGAGGTTGCAAATATCTTGTCAATTTCAAACTATGGAAAACAAAATTAATATTGCTGATTGAAGGGCAGAGGAACGTACAGTCCAGAAAATTGCTGAAGGTGCTTCATTAAATGACACACGAGCGAGGCCAAAATCGCATATCTTTAACTTGCAGTCAGAATTAGCAAGGATATTTTTGGGCTTTAAATCTCGATGAAACACATTAGCTGCCGTATCAAGCCAAATGTACTGATTAGAACAGAAGATGTGAAAAAACTTCCAGCTATCAATGCAAAGGAAGAAGGGAAAAACCTGTATGTATATATTTTAGTCCACGTAGAAGCTGGTACAAAAAAAACTGGTAATGTTCAGGTGTTAGATCATCATTGGCCTTAATTACTTGGTGCATATCAGATTCCATCAACTCAAAAACAACGTAGATATCCTTAAATTCCCTTCGAGAAGGAGGAAGCATAATATGCTTTATTTCTACAATATCTGGATGACGAAGCAGCCGGAGGAGCTTGATTTCTCTAAGAATCCTAGTAGCATCAGATACATGCTCAAAGACGTCATTAATTTTCTTAATCGCAACTCTCTCTCCAGTGTGGGTGTCAGTTGCAGAACCAACTACACCATAACTTCCTTTGCCGATAACTTCGTGAATTTGATAACGGCTCGCCTCGCCATATTCCGTAAAAAATTCTGTTTCCAGCGTGTTCTGAACAAAAGTTGCCAGAATGCATTAATTAATGAATTCAAAACGATTCATAGAAAGACCTAACTGGAAGTAAGACAAGGACTGGTATGATTCTTCAGAATGGCCCACCGCTTCACTTTCATTTTTGAAACCAACATTGACAAAATTGGACTCCAATGTATATATATGTAAGCAACATTCATTTCAAATATAGATAGAGCAAAAGCATATACAAAGAATGCGAAGCTCTATTGGTCCAGTATCCTTAGCCTAAGCAAAAGTAGGCCTAAAAGAATCAACAAAAGGGTAGATGTGAATATATGCAGTCATCAAAAAGGGTAAAAAAATATCAAAGCTTTATACATTTTAGAAATCTCTTTGACCGAGGGAGTAACCAAATAAACCAATCACAACAATAATGAGATGGGATAAATCAAGGTCGAATGAATGTGAGGAAAAAAAAAAACACAAGAACGAAAAATAAGGTTTTACCTTCTTGTGGGGATCCATAGAAGAGAAAGAGGAATGGATGCGTTTAGGGACCTTGTTAAGCTTCAACCCCCAAATATCGAAGTCTGTCTCGATCTGAAGCTCCCCTGCTTCCTCTCTTTTTTGACAATTATGGCGATGGTTCTCCTTTTGGGCGCTTTTTCCGCTAATCACAGACTGGTGTCCCTCATTATTATCCTTCTTATTAAAACTACTACAATTCTCACAATTATTCTCATAATTATTATTATCTTCTAAAGAAACAGAAACATTGGCGTCGATATTTTTATTATTTGATGAAACAGAGAAGCGACGTTCAAACCAGCGACGAACACTATCCACGAGTATTCCACGCCCCATATAACAACCCCAATCCACAGTCTCTATTTACAATCTGTCTTCGTTCTTATCAAAACAACCGATCCCTCCCTCCCTCTCTCTCCCGAAATTGTCAGAAACAGAGCGAAAGAAGGCGTTAAAAGTGGAAGGATTGTGTTTTTTATTAAATTTACAATTGGCTCGTTGGTGGTGCGACGTGAGGGGAGGGAGAGAGAGACAGCGAGAGAGAATGGAGAGATCTGCCGCGCTGCGTTTGTAGTACATAAATTGTAAAATAGATTATCATTCTAAGACGAACGTGGAAATATCAACTACTGCTATCCAATTTGCAAACTCGATTTTGCAAGCGCCCACCCCCAGAGCCCAATCAAAAGGAAAAGACACAAAAAGGACAAATTACAATTTCAGTAAGTGGCTGATCAAAAATAATGAAAGGATGTACGCTGATGGGAAATATTTTAAAAGCATTTAATAAATATTTTAAAAATATATTTAAATGCTGTGATATATACATTTATCAATATGATAATTAATTATTTATTTATTTAATAAATAAATAGATAAAATATTATATAATATAGAATGATTAAGATATGTCTAAAAGGTGTTATAATGTAAATGCATATTTTAATATATACTTAAATTTTTATATGAATAAAATAATCCTACCAAGATTTTTTTTTTTTCTAGTATACTACTATTAAAGAGTCATTTTTACGGTATATACTCAAGGGTATTAATTTTTTGATTTGAGACTTCTTATAACTCTAATAATATTGTCAATATATCTAATATGACAGGAAACCAAGTTCACCCTTGTTGGTCCGTTAAAAATTTAAGATCATTTGAATATATCGGCTCAATGAATACAATAAAGAATCAAATTTTTTATTATAGTTTTGGCAATAGCCTAGTCTTAGTACTACTAATATCGGGGAAAGCCTAAGAAACAAGTCCAAACTATAGGCCCAATGATAACGGCATGGCTGACTAAGTATATGGATGATTGAAAAAGTAAAAGAATTCAAATATAGATATTAAAATTGTAATGCACCGGTTCTTAAAAATCATGTATGCGAATAATTGAGTTAATTTGATCAGAATTGAGCTTAATTCATATGAAAAAATTAAGTTTTGAGGCTGTGGGACGAGTCAGTGGAGGAAGGCCCACTGGGCGCCCAAGGTGGCGCCGTGGCGCCAGGTCCAGTGGACTCGCGCCTTCCGGGGCTCAAGTGCCCGTGGCAAGTGCGGGATCCAGCGAGCCTGTGCTGGCGCCCAAGGCCGACTCGAGGTATTTAAACCCATTAGGGTTTCAATTCAGCCAGTTTTTAGCCTCCACGCACGGGAAGAAAGAGAGGGAGAGAGAAGAGAGAGAAGGGAGAATGCAAGGTCCCAGGGTCCGATTTCAAGCTCAAGCCAATTAGAAAAGTGATAGATCGGGTCAAACCAAGTATATTCATACTCATCTCTTTCATTTTCTTACACTTTTATTTTATTTTTTTCTAATATTCTCGTTCTGATACCTGAATGAGTTTATATATTATATTGCCCATGACCTAAGTGTGAAAATATATCGATTTCATGTCTAAATATCGAGATTTGACTAATTTTTCGCAACACAAAACCCTAACCCGCGCCCGGACCCGTTTCACCATTTATTTTAGGTTTTATGCGTGATTTGGCCTTAGATAAATGTTGCACATGACTCGAGCATGTAAATATGTGAATTTCATACCCGATTTAGTAGTTTTAACCTGTTTTCGGATACAAAATCCTAAACCCACGCCCTGAAGGAGTTCACTAATTAAATTGGAATTTATACATAAATTGCCTTTGGGATATTATTACTCGCACCATAAATATGTTAATTTATCAATTAAGTGTCCGAATTTGTAATTTTATAGGATTTTATACTTATCGGAACCCTAACCCGCACCCTATTTGGGCTTTATCCAAATTAACAGTAATTTATAAATGATCTTAGTTTCAAAAATTATATAGCATGCTTTTGGGAAGGTAATTGATACTCGGACGCTTTAAAGTTACATTCAACCTACGGTGGTAAGAGTTTCTTACTTATTCCAAGCCTTATGAATATTTATGCATATATTATAAAAAAGTTAACTAAATATGTTCCAAAAAATCACGTCATGAGCCAATTATGAAAGGATTATCGATCGAAAGTCATATAATTCTATTTGGTATAAAATGAGAATGAATTCTTAAATTTTCAAACTACGAAAAAAAAATTATGCACGAACTATGATCGTGTGAGAACCCAAACTCGCGAGAAAATTTGAAAATCTATATCGAAATATACTTATAGAAAAGAAAATCTGATGATAGAGGAAATTCTATAATTAAGTAATAGAACTATGATCTGTTCTTCAAAACAAAAAACTGATTAAATTATGAAGCGTTCTCCAATAGAGTGAAAATAAAAAATTATGTGCTTAAGAGCAGAATTCTCTAAAGAAATAAGGAACTAAGAACTTGGACCGATAATTACGAATAATAAACTTTAACATGTCATAAATATTATAGTGAAAACTCAAGAATTACTCAGGTCATGTATCTTGTGCTGTGTTTTATAACGAATGATATTCCTTGTCATGCCTTAGTATATTGTAGTGAAAGGTCATTGTCTGTTATAAATACCGCTTGCAGCCTATGACTATGGCCCCGTCTATAGGATTTATATGCAAACGGCTCCCCTCTAGGTTGAGAATACGAGGACATCGGCCTTAGATCGTGTAAATTGAATATAGTCTAGGTAACGACCGACCACCTATTTGGTCAGTAAGACCTACTGGCCCGGATCCCTTAATAAAATAAGTTTTCGACAATGAATTGATAATTAAAAAATGATAAGGAAACGGACCAAAGAAATATGGAACAAATTATGAAAATATTTCTTTCTAAATCATGAATTATAATCTCATATGCATATCTGTTCTTCATTTATGTATTATTGTATTTTGAACATGAAATTATGCATGTCTTTGATTATATATATGTACCTTGTTAAGTTTTTTATTCACCTTTACTATGTGTCTCCCTCCAAGTGAGTATGAGTTGCATTCACCAAGGTAGGATTAAGGATTTGAGTCAGTTAGGCATTGAAGACGTTAAAGATGACTTTATGGACTTAGTTATGTAGTTCTGTGTCTTCTGATGAAATATTTTATATTTATGATGGATTTGTAAATTAGTATCTATGTATGATGATAATGATGCAGAGATTGTCTAGTTTTCATTGTTTAGATGTATGTATAAGCTTTCGCAAGTTAACGTGGTTTGTTTCAGTACCTAGTGGTATCTTATCTGAGCCAATGTCGCACCAAGTTGTGACGTTGGTACCACGTTGTGACGGATCGAATTATTCTCCATTGAATAACCTCCGTCAATGGTAATACAAGCTAAGCCCATAATTAATTCTATGGACTTTATAGAAAATCCGGCAGAGTTTCTTATGCAACTGGATGAAAATCTAAAAATATAATTTGTTCAAAATCATCCTACACAAGCACACATCTAATCAAAAGGCTTAACTCAAAGCCTACAACACGCCACACATGATCACAATACTTTCATATCATCCATGGCTCCAATACAGTACTCTTATCTACTATACTGGAACTAGAGAGATGCCCTCTAATATAAAACAAAATTCAAAATCATCAATACAGACACGGAAGCAGACTATATCATTAAATATGCGAAAGTATAACAAAACCATAAAAGCAATAATAACATAGAGCCACACCCATCTCTGAGTGGCCTTCTACGATCCGATCCAACTCTGATGTCCCAAATCTTCGAATCACTCGCCGTCCAGCCAAACACATCAAGCAAGCCTCTCCTTGCTCGGATTACCTGCGCCAGCTAAGTGTTCTCATCTGTAAAAGAGGCAACAACAGCAAGAGTGAGCTAACAGCTCAGCAAGTATAATCATAAACACCCCTCCATAACGTGTACAACAACTGAAACGGGAGGAAATACAAGCACTCTCCATAATCAAGAAACAGGTGAGGACGGGAACAACTGGAATCACTTGATTCCTACGGTTCTCACGATTACACTAATTGGTCACCATTCGGATTCATTTTATTCTCACGACTTTCATGATTACATCTTGGATCAATCAGAATAACTGATTTTCACTGTTCTCACGGTTTCATCTTGAATCACTTGATTCACGCGGTTCTTGCGGTTCATCGATTGGACATTATTCATTTTCGTTATTACATCATATTTGCGAACCCCGGCTAGTAGACCGTACTAGCCAACGATGCGAGAGAACGAGGACAGGAATGTGTTCGCTGCACATTTTAAAGCCACGGCTACTATTTTAGGTCGGTAGCACATGACCCTCGGTTGCATCCATGCAACAATCATCACAGACGACTACATCTCAATATGTAGCGTCGACAGACACACCTCACACCCCCAGGGTCCAGGGCAATCCTCGTTCTTCCACAGTGGTTTCCTAAAGCGTACCACAAACATCACCTGCTCCCACAAGCGGCAAGAATATGTGGCCAAGTATTCCTTAGGCTCACACCGCGATGGACATGGTATGCTATAGAATACTACCCCTACAACTCAGGGTCCTAGTTTCAAGATTAGGTTCAACACTTGGAGAGAAAAACCCACATTTCCACACACGATCACATCTCGGGAAATCTCATTCCCATCACAAAGATCTCCAACCTGGAGATCATCTCATCACACACATCTCCATCCAGGAGATCATATTATCACAAGTACAATGTGGACTCCCTTCCATTCACATCACAGTTCACAATACCCAGTGGGACTCAATTCCCTTAATCCATAACAAAACCTCGCAAGATCAATTTCACTTTCTGTGGGATCTAGTTCCCTTAATCACAATAATTAACCCAAATTCACGAGAGAGATTAGATTCTTACCTCTGATGATCGCATATCACTTTGGAATCTCCGGGACTCATCCCCTTGCCTCCAGTACATGGATTCACGTTTCAGAGCTTACTTTTACGTTTAAACATTGAAACGTTAATTCCTTACCAATTAACGAGTAAACAGCATACATGTTTCTCATTTCATTTTGGGTGAACATTATCAAATTTCATTTTAAACATCCGAACACCGTACACGATTTGATACTTGGAAATCAGACGTCCGGTGGATTCGTACGCACAATTCCTACACAATATTTCACATTTGGGTTCGATTTATCTTTCACGAGGGTGGAAGTATACACCTTCCCATTCACTTTTGGATTAACAATTACAAAATTCTTTCAAGGCTCCCGGATGCCACGAACGGGGTCAAATCTTGCGGGATTCGGCATTCGGTTGATATATACACACAATTGGGATACGGGGATTCATATTCTAGGGTCCTTTTAACATTTCACAAAGGTGGAAACCTGCATTTTCCACCTTATGTCTCGGGTGAGCAGTGTCAGCGCCCCTTTAACGGGCTCGGACGCCACAAACGGGTCAAAACATATGAGATCAGACCCGAC
>JAOVVI020017438.1:0-10613 GCA_028571085.2 Nepenthes alata | reverse complement strand
GTGAAATAAGGAGGATTCACTAGAAAATTGAAGAGAACTAAAGACATACTACAAACTCAAAATAAGAAGAGTGAGAATCCAAAACCGAAGCCGTGTTTGTAACACCACAAAACTAAAGCCGAAAACAAAATCTTCGATTTATGTGTTCGTGTTCAAAATATTACAAAACCCGATTTCTAGGGTTTTTTATCCATCGACGAAAAGAATGGAGAGAAGAAAGCAGATTGAATGAACAGATTGAATCTGGTGAGTAGAGGAGAAGAGAGAGTCAAGAGCAAAGGAGAGAGTAGAGAGAAGAGATGAGAGCAGATGAAGCTTCGAGAGAAACGGCGTATCTCGATTCAAAATATGGGTTACTGTATACTCATTTTATGGTCGTCAGATTAGACAAAATGGATGGCCAAGATCTTATCAGTCAAGATTTAATCTCAACCGTCTGATTAAATTTAAAATCGGACGGCCACGATCTTATAACGTTATATTTAATCTCAGCCATCCGATTAAATTTAAAATCGGACGGCTGAGGTAATAAGACGGCCAAAACTCGCGTGGGCCATTTGATTAAATTTAAAATCGAACAGCCTACGTTATATTACACATTTATAATGCGTTGGCCGTCTGATTATGATCGGACGGCCCTGATTCGGTGAAGGACCCTCCCCGAATCCCAAAGAGGGGTGAGGAAGAATCAGGAAGAGGTGAGATGGCATGCAGTTGCCACTAATATTAATATTATTATCATTATTATTAATATACATTTATCATCATAAAATTGCTATTATTATTAGTTATTTATTATTCCTCAACTATTATTTTATTACCATTAATATTTTATTGTCCACAAGGTAATACTACTTGTTACATCCCAGGTTTCTAATTGTCATACGGATTAGAAAATTTTTAAATTTCTAATCCATGTCGAATCTCGAGCGGGTCCAATTTTTGTCATTATTAATCTAGAACCTGTACAATATAAATTACAAATAAGAGGTTAGATCCCGACTGGATTTCTCCCACTGAAAACACTCTGACGCTCAAGTCAACAACTTCCAACAATAAACGGAAATGGGCGCATGCTTAGAGGTGCGCAAAAACATACTGTGTATGCTGCGAGAGTGCGTGGATGCAAGAGTACGGGACTCGATAAGCGTTTATCGGGAGGCTTGGCTCACTGTTTGCACCGCAACAAGTGGCTCACTCACTCTCGTAGCCTTAGGGAGGCTGTGGAGATTGTTTTGAGACTCGAGCTTGAGTTTTGGAACTCAAGGAGTGTACGTCCCAATGCCCAATATCAAGTTGATGATCAAGAATTCTATCCCCTCTTCTGTAGAAGGAGAGAAAATTTATAGGCTCCATAGCGTGGAGTTTTGGGTGCGAGAATTCTTCCTGCAGGGATTCACCGGTCGTTGACCGCGAGCGGTAGTCGACAGTGTCAGTTGTCACCTTATGGCGGTGGGAAAACTGGTGTGCATCATTGGCCACGCTTGGTCTACCCTTTGCACTGGGATTGGCTAGAGGACTGTAGGGAATAGCGCAGGTCATGGCTGACAGCGTCGACCTCCCTTTCATTGGCTCATTCCGCCTGCGTTGCACATGCCTCCTGCAGCCTCATTAATGAGCTGCAGGAATTGGGCTGCCACGTAGGCTATCTTGACTCCTAGGCTGAGCTGGCCGCTTGGGCCGCTGCTTCCTGAACTGCGCCTCACGTCTCTTCCGCATCACTGATACTGGACCCAACACTAGCCCCCCATGCTTGAGCCAACTTATAGTCGAGGTTTGGCATGTCCATCGCCGGTCCAGCTGCCATTGTGCGTCCCTTCTCGAGATGCACTAGACCTTATCTTCTTCAAGCGTCGCGTCTTCCCCAGGCAGCCATGCAAGCTTTTAAGGTGCCATAGAGATTCGGTGCTCTAAAGGGTAGGATTCACATGCTGCGGTCTGCATCAGTATCGAGGACTTTCCTATTTTGTGAATGAAGGCTGCTCGACAGCGTGCCTGGCTTAGAATGGGCAGGGTGTTGGTTCGCCCATAAATAGGGGAGCTCTCCAATTGGAGTGACCCATCACTTAGCTAATCCTCGGAGGGATGATGCAAGGCCCTTGGCTTGTCCACTTCTAGCAGGGATCCGCGAAGGAATCAAATAAACTTGCTCAAGATCCGAAGCTTCCGTCGAAGACTGCCCTCACGCCCCTACCAAGGGCGGTTCCTCTTGCTAATGAGGGTAGCTTGATCACTCTGCCAATGTCATATGCCCCCCTCATGGCCATCATGATCTCCAGTGTGTAGGAGGATCCTTGTGAAGCTATCACGGGGCACTTTGTCTCCGAGATAGCACATCGCTTGCGGCCTCGACTGCGCCTAGTTCATCATATGTGCCATCTAAAGAGGAGGCAAAAGGTGCAGTCCCTGTAGGGGGAGCACGTGCTAGCTGCATCCCTTCCGGGATTGCTACCATGGATATTGGTTCCGCCACTATGGTTAACATTGGGTGAACCCGCAAGGGCTGGCCAACATCAGCGACTCCAGTGTTTGGGCAAATCAGGGTCCTGACAACGGAGCCAAAGAGATCTAATGTAGATCATGGCCCCCGATAAGGCTTCAAGCATCCAAGGCCATTGTCTCGGGCTTTATGCTCCCTATCATATCTTTCCCTTTTTTATACTTTCAATGTTGCAAGCCTTGTACTTTTAAATGAACTTTAGTTATTAAAAGCAGTAGTTATTGCCTTTATTCTTCTCACTTGTCGCATGAATCTTCTTCCCCCCTTTTTTTGTCATTTGGTGCATCACGTCTCAAGGGCTGTAGGACCCCTTCACCGTCGCACACACTGACTCACGCGTTCGAGCATTTCCAATGGTCCACAGTCTATTCCTCCGGCGCCGTCCCTCGAGTCCCTACACAAACCATTGACAGAAGGACACATTGTGGAGAGATCGCTGACACTGGCTGCTCGGGGAGACCAGACGCTGCTAGCAGACGTCACATCCACCGGATATTCTGACGCATTGATTGCGTGGGAGATTTTGAGGCGTCGCGTCCTAATAATTTTCTTGGAAAGGCGTGACGCTTTAAGGGTCCTCCACGTGGAAGGAGTTTGTTAGCTTTCTGCTAGCATGCTTCTGTTTCAGAATGATGCCATTTCACTGGAGGGTTTTGGCTATTTAAATGCCTGAGTTCCCTCTAAGATTTTGAGCCCTTTTTCTATTTTGAGATTGTAAAGCTTGCGCTACTTTTGGATCTTCTCGTCTTTTTCTCCTAACGTTGTGATTCCAATGGAAAGTTCGTCCTCTTCATCAGAGTCTGAATCATCCTTTGGAGAATCCACGAGGGACACACATGCCTCAGAGATCCAGAGTGGAGCTACGCCTCGCATAGCGGCGGTAGAAGGCTGCCATTCCGTGGCCTCATTTGTGGGACCAGCGAGGTTTTTGAGAGCGCTACCAGGCTTCGAGAGGGAGGGGCATCCACTTCTTCGCGACGCCGTCGACCCAGGAGGGTGGATCCCACAATCCATCAAGTCGCCAGGGCTGTTGAGGATATGGAGGCCCGCGTGCAGGCTATGCCAGCGCGGTCGAGCAGGGTCAGGCTCATAGGCGCACTTTGAGCAAGCATGGATGGAGTCTAAGGTAAGGGCTTTGAGGCTTGCCGGTGCCAACATACAGGCTCGAGATCGTATACTAGCTCTTCAAGAAGAGCTTGAGCAACTCTGGGTACGGTCTAGAGAGGAGTGTGCGCGACTGGCGGCTGAGCTGAGATCGAGGTTTTTGCCGGAGAACATAGCTCCTATTTTGGAAAGGAATTTTCAGGACGGTATTTGTAAGGTTCCGGGTTTAAAAGTATGATAATTAAGAAGTAATCGATATAATAGTGATTAATAATAGACCTATTGAACGAATGAGGATGCGTATCGGATGAAAATTTTGAAAATGATCAAGGATTCCTACTGCTAAAGCACTGCCAGCAGCGTGCGCCTGCTACGCACTCGAGCCGTGGCTCGAGCGCATGGAGGCAAAATGTATCCGCCTGCTACTCGCTCAAGATGCGCTTAAGCAAAAGCAGGTAGAATGCCTCCGCCCGCTACTCGCTCAAGGCGTGCTCGAGCCAAAGCACAAATTAAAGTCACGTGATGTCTTCTTTCTCTTCATTTCCCACGGTCCAAAAAGTTTCTATAGAGAGAGTGTCAGTTTTAGTGAGAGAAAGGGATAGATCGAGGCCGGAGAGCCCAAATCCGTCTGAGAGCCTGTTATAAAAGTGAAAGCACGCGTCATGGAAAGTGTTCTCATATCCACTCACTTACTTCTTTCGATATTTTTCGTTTCTTATCTGGTATTTTTATCTCAATACCCACCCGAAACATGGAAAGTGCAGTACCCTTGTCTTGAGACCAAGGATTGTGTGATTAGTTGACCAATTTGCTCACCAATTTGTTCGGTGGAGCCCCGTCAAACCCTAACCCACAAAAATTTGAGGTTTTCTCATTTTCCTCATGTGTATCGTCAAATTAACCCCAAAATATGAATCACCACGTCCATATTATGTATATATGTCGGCCGCATGAGCGATCTCGCACATTTTGACCCGTTCGTAGCATCCGAGTCCTCTAAATGTACACTGTTACTCTTCATCCGTGAATAAAGTGTAAAATTGTATGTTCTGTCTCTATCTAATTGTGATGAGACTTATGTTATATGTTGGTGTAAAAGTTTAAGTTTCAAAAATTTATATTTGTGCATCGGAAGCATGGGAATGCATCCCGAAGGCTTCTAAGGTGGTGATTGTCCATCAGAGTTAAGTAACTTCAAAATTTCTTGTAAGATTGAATGGAACTGTGAAAAGATTATTCCTAAGGAAAGAAGGGAACTGAGCATGTACGTGGAGGGATATCCACCTGGCAAGAGACTATGGATATGATCTCTTGAATGGAGATGCATGTGATTGGGAATGAGATTTTTCAATTTGAGAATGTGTATAGAAAATGGTGGATCCTCCCTCCCGGAAAGTTTCATCTCAAAATTAGGACCATGGTTAATAGGGGTGGTATTCTCTAGCTTGCCACATGCATAATGGTGGGAACCCAAGGAATACTCCGGCCGCCCTTGGGGGTGGGTGGAATTCACGGCACGCTCTTGAAAAGGAAAGGCATATGAACAATACAAGGGAACATGAGAGGGAAAAGAATGCTTGGGATTGTCTGATTCACTTGTTTATATCAGTTACATTTTATTCGTTTTCATTATTAACATTTATCATTGCCGACCTCGGAGCCAATAGGTCGTACTAGCCAACGATGTGAGAGAACGAAGAAGGAAATATATTCGCTACACATTCTAAAGCCACGGGTACATTTTAGGTCTACAGCACTCGACCATCGGTTGCATTCCGACTATGCAATACTCAACCAACGGGTATATTTTAGGCCCGCAGCACTCGGCCATCAGCTACGTCTCACTATGCAGCATTTATCCAACGGCTACAGCGTTCTTGAGGCCAAAGGGCATTACCTTGTAGCAGCATGTCCCTTGGGCTGTCATGAATGACGTGTGCTCCTCGTCCTCAGGACTCATTCTGATCTGGTTGTACCCGGAGTACGCATCCATGAAGCTTAGGAGCTTATGACCGGACGTTGAATCCACGAGTTGGTCGATTCTGGGCAATGGGAAGCAGTCCTTGGGACACGCCTTGTTGAGGTCGGTGAAGTCTACGCACATCCTCCACTTCCCGTTGCTCTTCTTTACCATGACAACATTGGCCAACCAGTCCTGGTACTGTACTTTTCGGACAAATTCGGCGTCCGGGAGTTTCTTGACCTCCTCTCGGATGGCCACTAACTTCTCAGTGGAGTAGTTTCTGCGTTTCTGCCTAACCGGTTTGTGCCGAGGATCAACGCCTAGCTTGTGAACGATGATCTCAGGAGAGATCCTGGGCATGTCACTAGGGGACCATGCGAACACGTCCAAGTTCTCTCGCAGGAAGCTGACGAGTTGATCCCTAACAATCTCCGAGAGTGAACTCCATATTTGGACATACTTTTCCTGATCCGTGGGATCTAGGGGGACTCGGACTACTGGTTCTCCCGGCTGAGCATGCTGTGACGTGGCCTCATCTCTTAGGTCGAGGTCTTCCATGGTTTGCGGAAGTGTTACTTGCGTGGTCTGCGCCAAGTAGCACATCCGTCCTGTTGACTGATCTCCGAGGACCTCTCCTACACCACACGGGGTAGGAAACTTCATCTTGAGGTGTGGGATGGAGGTCACTGCATTGAATGCGGCCAACCAAGGCCGCCCGAGGATTGCGTTATAGACCGAGGGTAGGTCCACAACGAGGAAGGTGAGGACCTTGGACGCCGTTCTCGGATATGTTCCCAAGGTTACCTCCAACTGGATGATACCCTGGGCGGGCACTGGCTCGTTGTCCAGTCCGTAGAGTGGCCCTTCTGGTGCTTTCATTCGATTTTTCTTAAGCCCTAGTTTGAAGTAAGCATCAAGGTACAGCAAAATGCGAGAGCTTCCATTATCAATAAATACTCGTTTCATCTGGTAGTCATTTGCTCCGTCAGAAACGAGTGCAGTTACAACCAAGGGGTCGGAGTGAGGAGAAGTTACATGGTCTAAGTCCCTATTGCTAAAGTAGATAACATCGTCTTCACTCACGAGCCCCGTCCTTCTCCTTTTTGCCGCCGCGAGCTCGCGCCCATCACCTCCGACCGGCCGGCTGGATATCATGTTAACGACCCCCGTAGCCACTCGTTCTTGGGGGGTTTGGCGTCTCCGCCATCCTCGGGCCCTGAAGTTTGTCCAGGCCTCTGGAGGAAGCGGTTGAGGTGCCCCCTCCTGATGAGTTTCTCGATCTCCCTCTGCAGAGTCCTGCAGTCTTCTGTGTTGTGACCCCTGGAGCGGTGGTAGTCACAATATTTTGACTGGTCCGTACCGCCCGGATTCTTCAGTGGCTTGGGCCACTTCAGGAACTTTTCTCCCTGGATCTGCATCAGGACGTTGGTGCGGGTGTTGTTCAGCGGCGTGAGGTACATAGGCCGCGGCTCTCTCCGAGCGCTTTGCTCGACCTTGTGGTGCTTCTTTGCTTCCTGGGGACCTTGATAGTCCTTGGCTCTTCTTTTGGCCTCCACGGCCATCTGGTGAGGGTGCTCGTCCCTCTCTGGCCTTTTAGCGTCGTTGGCTTCCTCGGCCGCAATATAAGCTCTGGCCATAGCCTCGGCCTCTATGAAGGTCAGCGGGCCCTTGTGAATGAGATGCTTGAAGAAAGTACCTCCTTCTAGAGCCGAGAGGAAGGCATTTAGCTTTACCTCGTCAGTCAGTCTCGGGATCTGCCTGGCCTCAACTACAAATCGGGCCAAGAATCCCCGTAAGCCCTCCCTGGCCCCCTGTTTGATCCGGGTGAGGTGCCAGGGCTGCTTCTCCACCCTCCTGCTGGAGGCAAACTGGGACAGGAACGCTGTCGCCAAATCTCCAAAGTCATAGATGGAGTCTGCGGGCATCCCATAAAACCATATCCGCGCGTCCCCTTTTATAGTTAAAGGGAAGCACTGGCACATGGTGGTTTCATCGAGGCCCTGGAGGTTCAGGTGCTCCCTGAAATGTTTAAGGAGGTCCATGGGATCACCACTGCCGTCGTACACCTCCAGATTGGGCATTTTGAATTTTGGGGGGAGCGTCCTCATCCGGATCTCTGTAGAAAATGGAGACTGGAGCGCGTTAGCCCCTCCTCCGCTGCTCTCTCGAAGCTCCAGGTTCCATCCTCTTTCTGGATTGACCCCCATTCGAGGTGGGGCGGCAGCCTTCCTTTCGTTCACGTAATGCCTTAACTCGTAAGGCTCCTAGACCGTACGGCGCTCGGGGGCCGTACGGGCTTCTCATAGGGGAGCATCTTGCGGAATCGCCTCCGGCTACCGCGCTCGCGACGGTCCCATTGGGCCTCAGAGTGGCACCTCTCGGGGCTCTCGTCTCAGCCTCGAGGACCTGGTTGGTCATCAACCCTCCGTGGGGCTCTGCTGCTGGAGGCCACTTGGGTCCTCGGATTGTCACGTCGACTGGGAGGCCTTTTGCGGTGGCTGCCTGCCCTGTGATTCCTCTGCCACGGAGGCCCTGTCGGGAGTGCCCTACTCCAGCTGATCGATTTTGGAGTAGAGTGTAACGAAGGCCTGCAACATGCCGTCTAATTTGGCCGCCAATTCCCTCACCACAGGGTCGGGATGATCCTCTGCCCCAACGCAGGGATTAGGGTCGCCAGCGTGTGAGGCCACCTTCTTAGCGGGTTCACTCGTTTCTGCCCTCGTGTTTACCATTTCAAGACTTGAAGTTGATGTTGTTGCACTATTTGCACACTTTTTGAGAAAATGTGAAAAGATGTGGAAAGCAGACTTTCAGTCGCTTCCCACAGACGGCGCCAATGTTGCGCCCGCGGAATCTGATCGTACGTTAATCGAAGCGCAAACGGCTTTATGCGTTGACGGACGGACAGAAATGGCAACACGAAGTAAACAGAGCCCGAGCAGAGAAAAAGAAATATCAGGATGATGAGTGAATACACGGATTTACGAGGAAAATCCCGTTATCCAACGAGGGGTGAAAAACCACGGCAGCGGACAAACAGTCCGAGAAATCTAACTAATGTGGTGAAAAGGTACAATGGGTGTCTGGGAAGCTGTTCGCTTTCTCAGGGAATTATAACGTAGGGAGACAGATTTCTTCCTTCACTCTTTTCTCTTTGCCTTTCTTTCTCTCTCAAGGATTCTCTTGCTCGAGCGTAAGCAAATGGGAATTCAGAATCCTTTTCTAGTAGCCTGAAAGGGGGTATTTATAAGAAATGAGATGCCGTTAGAGAGGCGACACGTGGCGCTGGTGCGTCAGAGCTGCCTGCCACCACCACCACTACTGTAGGTGCGGCTGTGACAGGGACACCTGTCACAGCCTGCAGATACGGCGCTCAGAGGTGCATGGCCTGCAGGTCGGATACCAACTACAAAATCTCAACATTACTATAACCATCTACTATATCCGAGCAAATTATAAAACGTCGTAAATAAGACTCTAGGCAAAATAGGTCTCACAAGACCCGCATATTAAAAAATAACAAGAGTGCCAATAAATAACGGTAATCCCTTGGAATCCGATATCACGAATAAGTGGGGATTCCCTGATCCGAATGTCAGCGCGAACGACCTGAACAGCAAACAATATTAATAACATGGATTCCACCGAATCCGAATAGTGTAAAATCCGACACATGAATTCTACAGAATGTAACTCGTAGATTCAACTGAATCCCAAACTCATGAGATATCAACAATGATGAAACATCACAATGAATCTCCTTGGACCTTGTTCGACCATTGTGAACCAAAGGTCGCGTATTTACGCCCCCGACGGTTGAGTAAGTACAACGAGGTTATCCATGGTATCCAACTACCCCAATAGTCCTCCCAGAGGTTGTACCCGTAGCCTGCTGATACCACCTCCATTACCCCTCGCCAATGATATCCCAAATATCATCATCTACGATTGTCACTAGGTTATAAGTATCCCTCTTGACTCACTGTACGAAATATTAAGAATTTGATTATCAACTCAATTTTGAGGTCACCACTGTAAGAGATAATAAGATTTTGAGGTCACTCTACGAAGTATTTATTTTTAGAATTTTTATTTTTTATAATATTTTAAAAAATATATCTAATTTTTTTATATATATATTCAATAAATATTAAATAATTATAATGTGATGTAAAGTAATAAAAAAATATGTACAAAATTTATTTATTATTTAATTTTGGTAAGACTGAATTAATTTTATTTTATAAAAAAATATAAGATAATATATATATTTTTTAAATAAATTAGAATCAAATTATTAAAGAGAAATATCGAAGAGATATATTTAGAATGATTTTAAATAATAAAAAATATATCTATTCATATGTAATTATTAATATAAATAGAATATAAAATATTAAGTAGTATAGAAATTTTTTCAAAATATCTAAAAATATCACCATAATATCACACATTTCTAATATACATTCGGCTTAATCAATTACTTGTCAAATAAGAAATTGACATAAAACTATCATTATTATTACGTTTATGATGTTTACAATTACAAAAACATGAAGAAAACTTGATTAATAAAATAAAAATTATAATTAAATTTATATTAATATCGTTGTCAGATTAATCCTGAGACATAACAAGAAAGTTGTGAGGGCAATAATGCGCTAATGGGGTATGACAAGAGTGATACAGAGGTGACAAGAGTTTTATTTCGGCCGTCGGATCAATCAGATAAAAGATAGTAGATAGTTTAACATTGACAAAATGGCCACTTTATCACTATTTATTATTATTTTTTAGTCAATATGCAGAGAATTAAAATTTTTAAATTAATATTTTATTTATAGCCATTGTGTACGAAGTTATTAAAATATATAAAATTTTATTAAGAATTTGTTAACTTTCTGAAATTTTTTTAACAAATTAAAAAATAATTTAGAAATAAAAATATTTCCTTTTATTTGATTTATAAAAAAATTATACGAAATAGAAAGTATTTTAAAAAATTATGATATTTAAAAGACATATTATTTTTCTTTTTATTATTTT
>JAOVVI020017437.1:0-10613 GCA_028571085.2 Nepenthes alata | reverse complement strand
TAACAAAACTGGCGATGACTTTTGGTCTACTGATAGTGTTGCCTGCAGTTGTTGACTGTAAAATCAAGATCCGGAGGATTGGCTGAGAAACGTTAACCAGATTAGTTAACCGTCTGGGACAAAATTTGGAGAACTTCTAAGAAAGTGTTGACCGAATTTGTTGACTGCTTGGGCCAAAATTTGGAGAACTTCTAAGGAAGCGCTGACCGATTTCGTTGACTGCCTGGACCAAAATTCGGAGAACTACTGAACGAAATGTTGACCGGATTAGTTGACTACCTGGGCCAAAATTTAAAGACTAGTGGGAGTTGAAACAATGCGCGTTCATGCCGCCAGACTGTCAGTCAAAGAGTTGGCCACGTGTCAGCATGCAATGAATTTACGATCTCGATAATTAATGATCAAGAGGATTTGATTCGACTGCACCCGTTTAAGGAGCAACACGTGTCAGCAATGACAGGCGCACGTTTAGGAGACGGTTCTCCTTCTCCGGCGTTCACATTCCTTTAAGTGGTCTGTCCGTTACTTTTTAAATTTTTCACGCTTTTTTCCTGAAAATTTTCTAAGTTTTTCGATCCATTCCTTCTCTTTTATTTCCATAACTCCCTTTGTGATGGAGATTACTTCTGTACTCACAGCCAGTGAAATTAGAGAGTTATACGTGGAGTTTAACATTCTATGAGAGATCATTTCTGTGATGCCTAGCGAACTGGATAGGGCTTGCTTCCTTTCTGAGGACTGCGTCACTGTATGGGGGACTTATATGAGGAGTGGGCTTCGTCTCCCAATCCCTCAGGAACTATTTAACATCCTTACTGCTCTTCAAGTGCCTATCACACGGCTTCATGCTAATGCCGTGCAATATCTTTGCTCTATTTGTATCTTCATGCGTCATTGCTCTCGGATGATGACGATCAATGCTGTCAGGTTGATGTTCTGTTTCACACAGGGTGGGGACTAGATTTTTCTATCCCCCAGAGACCTTCCAGTTAACGATGCCATCTATAACTTGTTGAAAAATTAGTAGGATCACTTCTTTTTTCACGTTGTGAAGACGTGGCCTTGTCACGGGATTGGGGCAAGGTTCCCAATGCTTTTACTGGGATTCCAGAGAAGGCAGAGGCTGCTGCTGTGGCTAAATTTTTGGGGTTGGTAAGGGAGAATGCTTCCGAGTTTAGGAGAGACCACTTGGTTTTTCGAGAGGAATCCAAGAGAGTTTGTTGGGGACCTCCCTCTCCAGTCTAGAAATTTAGGACACACTGCCAGAGGCCTTGCAAAGGAAGAGGAAGGCCGGTACTACAATTGGCGGTGATGCCAGTACACCTTCCATCGATGCTGCTCCTACTAGTCCAAAACAGAAGAGGGCCGCAATTGTGGAGCCTTATTCGTCGTCCTCAGAGCCAAACTACATGGCCACTGGATGTCTTGGGAGAGTCGGAGATCACTCAGGAGTCGAAGCGGAGTTGGCTCTAGAAGAATATGACGCCATGTTGAGCATCATAGCAAGTAGCGTCGTTGTTTTGGCGTAGCCTACGTTGGCGGCGTAGGGGCTGGAAGCCATCAGGGTGAAGCCTTCAGGTGAGCCGAAAGTTGTGCCGTTGTAGCCGCGAGTTGAGCTCCTGGAGCCAGTTTTTGAGCTGCAAGAGCCATTTTCGGAGCTATTTACTGTGCCGGAGGAGCCAGCCGCCTGTGAGCCTGCTGAGGCGGTTGGCCCTTCTATGGAGTTGTCAGTGGAGTCTGTCACCAGAGAGCTTGTGGAGGGGGTGGACCTCATAGCGGAGTTGCCGGAAGAGTATGCGGCGGAGGCCACAGCTAGGCCTATTCAGGGGTTTTCTGTGTGTAATCCTCTGCTACCAGGCCCAATGTCACAGAGCAGGCTAGCGAGACTGGTACACAAAGTTTGGCAGGTAAACCTTCATAATTTTTCTTCTCCTTTTTCTCTCCACTGCTGATACTTAGCGTTTTTGTAGGGGAGAAAATTATGAGTGCAGTTACCAAGGAACTACACCAGCGGGACCTCGTAATCTCTGACCGAGATAAGGAGATCACCTGGTTCGAGGAGGAGATGGAGTTGTTGAGAGTGGAGTACCAGGAGGACACAACTGCTCTCTAATATGTGCTGTCAAATCTGGAGGAGGAGAATGATAGACTGAAAGAGGAGAACGTCCGACTAAGAGAAGAAATTGACCGGGTGGTGAGGTGCATTGATCAACTTGCAGGATAGATGACATCACTGGAGAATGAGTTGACTACTCGTATACTCTCCCATAATGTCTCCAATATGCTGGTAGCACGGTTGTGGGAAGGTGTCAATCTTTGCCGATGTATTGCATGGTTGGTTGACCCCAACTTTCCAGTGGAATATCTTGACCCATCAAACCGTTCTACCAAGCATCGTAACAGCCTCGTCGGACAGTCCCAGAGTGGTCAGGGGCAGCCAGCACCTCCTCTTGGGGGCTCTGCATCTCCGTAGATTTTGTACTCATTACTTTTTGAAATCGTTGTAATTGTACAGATTCAATCAATAAAATGGACATTTTACTGATGTTCTGTATCTTTGCCTTTGTTACTGTTTTTCTATTACTTGTCATTACGTTGTCCGGTCGACTTGGTGTGTTATATGCCAATTGGCCGTCTGGGTCCCTTGAAACGTTGGTGGCGCTATCCAAGTGTAAACTTGGGCAGCCAGCTTTCGGACAGAGCGCTTTTGCTTCTATCGACTGTCGGTGATTGATCACGCTATCTCCTTGTGTAGGAGGTTGTCACGTGTGCTATTTAAGCCTCCTAAGGCTTTGACCGTGAACGGCCCACTTGGATGAATAAGGTTTAATTCGACCGTTAATAGGCCGCTTGGATGATCAGGGTTTAATTATGACCGCATATGGGTCACCCGGATGACCAATGTTTAGTTACGACCGCTTATGGGCCGCTTGGATGATCAGGATTTAGTTTCAACCGCTTATGGGCTGCCTAGATTACCAGAGTTTTGTTACGAGCAGATAAAAATCTACCCGACTTAGGAGCAGTTTAGGTTGTATAACCCTACATATAGGCACACATGCATATGGAATAGAAAAAGAAGGAAGAGACAACACTATGCAATGAAAAAATATTCTTTTACTATTAATAAACATTATGTACATTTACAAGCATACACATGGACAACTTACCTGTACCCATACTAGAAGTAGCGCTTGAGGTGGATCGCATTCCACATCCGCGGAACCAACTTGCCATTTTGGGTCTGGAGTTTATATGCTCCATTATGTAGAACGGTTGAGACTAGAAAAAGGCCTTTCAAATTCGAAGAAAGTTTATTTTGATTGGTGGTCTTTCTAGTAACCTTGATACTTCACAATACCAAATCCCCAACTTTGAATTACCACGATTTTACCTTCTTGTCGTAATAGCAAGTGACTCATTGTTGGTAGGCTACTGTCCGTATCCTGGTAGCGTCGCAGGCTTCCTCCAATATGTCTAGGTGTTCCTTGATTTTTTGGGAGCTGCTAGTGGGTTGAAGGACTCAACCCTAAGACTTAAAAACCTAATCTCTACTGTAATTACTGCTTCGGTCCCGTTGTAGAGTTTTAAGGGCGTGTCGCGAGTCGATTCCTTTGGAGTCGCCCGGTAAGACCATTGGACGGAGGGTAGCATGTCGACCCAAGAGCCCCAGCGTCCTCCAGCGTGGTCTTCGGACCGTGGAGTAGGGTGTGGTTTGTGACCTCCACCTATCCATTGGCTTGCGGGTACGCCATCAAAGTGTGGGCCAATTTGATGCCTATATTTGCACAATACTTGGTGAAGTATTTCTCGGAGAATTGGGTTCTTTTGTCAGTCACGATGACCTCGAAAATGCCAAATCTGCCGACTATGCTTAGACGGACAAACACTAAGGCGTTGTGCTCTGTGATCCTGGCTATTGGGGTGGTTTCGACCTACTTGTTGAAGTAGTCGATATCCACGATGATGAAATTCTTTTGCCTAGTTGCAATGGAAAATGGGCCGAGAAGATCGAGCCCCTATTGCGTAAAAGGCCAAGGAGCTTAAAGAGACCTTAAATTTGCGGGCAACTAGTGGTGCAGATTTCCGTGAAGCTGGAAATTCTCACATTTCTTCATGAATTTAAGGGCGTCTTTTCTCATCGTCGGCCAGTAGTAACGCTAACGCATGATCTTGAATGTTAGGCTTTTGCCATCGATGTATGATTTGCATATCCCAAGGTGGACTTTGCTTAAGGCGTAGTCTTCCTCTTCAGGATTAAGCACCGAAGGTACGGAGTCGAGTAGACATGGCGATACAGTCATCCATCGACTAGGGTGTACCAGTCAGCCATTTTTTTGATTCGTTTGGTTTCTTCCGCATTGTCTGGCAGTGCTCAATCTGCCAAGTATCTCTGGTAAGGCGTCATCTAGCTTTCTGTGTTAGAGATTTGCATTACTTTCTGTTCCTCCGTGCTGCGACTGCTCAGGATTTTCAGCATGTCCCACGAGTACTGTTTTAAATTTTTGGCTGCTGTTACCTTAACAAGTTGGTCGGCCTTCCAGTTCCCTGTTCTTGGAACGTAGATCAGGGCCACCTTATCAAATCTCTGAGTGGCATGCTTCACCTTGGCCAAGTGAGGGTTGCACGCCTCAAAATCCCCATGAACCTGGGGGACGACCAGCTCGAAGTCGCTGTAAACAGTCAGTCGTCTAGTTGAGCACTCTTTAGCTAGTCTTAACCCGACCAATAGGGTTTCATACTCGATAACATTGTATGTGGCCGGGAAGTCAAGTTTAAGGGAGTACTTCACCTCAAACCCATCAGGGGTCCTCAGGACCACTCCGACACCGCTACCTGAGTCCGTAGACGATCCTTCTACGTTGAGAACCCACTCTGGCTCTTCCCTGTGCCGTTCTGCGTCCTCAGTGGGCTGTTCATCTCAAATTGGTGTCGTGATCTCGACGATAAAATTGGCCAGATCCTACCCTTTGATGGTCGGTCTGTGTCGAAATTTAATGGCGAACTCTCCTAATTTGATAGCCCACTTTACTAGTCATCTAGAAACGTCGAATTTCTAAAAAATACTCTTCAGAGGCTGATCGGTCGGAACTACCATGCGATTAGTTTGGAAGTATGGTATCAGCTTCTGGATGGAGAAGACAAGTGCAAAGGCAAACTTTTCTGCATGTGGGTAGCGTGTCTCATCGCCGGTCAATGTCTTGCTCACATAGCAGACTAGCTGTTGAGAGTTGGAGTCCTAGCGGATGAGGACGGAGCTAAGGGCCACCTCCGACACTGCCATATAGAGGTATAGCTCGTCTTCGTCCTTAGGCGACGTCAGCAACGGTGGCTTGGCCAGGTACCGCTTCAATTCGTCGAAGGTTGCCTAGCATTCTACTGTCCACTGGAATCCATTCACTTTCGTCCCCCTTAGAATTTTAAAGAAAGGTTGGTACTTGTCCCCCGACTTAGTTAAGAAGTGGGATAAGGTTTCCAGTCGTCCGGTTAGCCGCTGGACATGTTTGACACTCCGTGGTAGAGTCATGTCTGTGAGGGCCTTGATTTTCTCTCGGTTTGCCTCGATCCCTCATTGAGAGACGAAACCCAAGAACTTTCCTGATGACACTTCGAAAATGTACTTTTAAGGATTTAACTTTATTTGGTGCGTGTGGAGTACCTCGAAGGACTCAACCAGGTCATGAATATGGTCATTGGTGGTCTTACTCTTGACAAGCATGTCGTCAATGTACACTTCCATATTGCGGCCGATCTACTTCTCAAATATCTTATTCACAAGCCGTTGGTAAGTGGCACCCACGTTCTTTAGATCAATTGGCATCACCTTATAGCAGTAAGTGCCTTGGTCCGCCATGAATCAGTTGTGCTCCTCATCCTCTTGGCTGATCCGAATTTAGTTGTAGCCCGAGTATGCGTCTATGAAGCTCATCAGCTCATGTCCAGATGTTGAGTTCACCAATAGGTCTATCTTGGGTAAAGGGAAGCTGTCCTTTGGGCATATTTTGTTAACGTCGATAAAATTGACGTACATTCGCCATTTTTTGTTGCTTTTGTTTACCAGTACTTCACCTATACCGCAGGTTATCCGGAACTCCATCTTCAGATGTGGTATTGACGTGACGACTTCGAACGTTATTAGGCATGAGCAGCCTAGTATAGCGTTTTACACGGAGGGTAGGTTAACGACCAAGAAGGTGAGTGTATGACTCACTGTTCTTGGGTACATGCCCAGAGTGACCTCTAACTAGATTACACCTTGGACGCCACCGGTTTGTTGTCAAGGCCATAGAGCGAGCCTTCGGTAGGTTTTAATTGACTTTTTTTTAAACGAAGTTTAAAAAACGCATCAAGATAAAGCAAATTATGGGAACTTCAATTATTAATGAAAATTCGCTTCAGTTGGTAGTCGATACTACCGTCCAAAGTGAGTGCCGATACAATAAAGGGATCTGCATGGGGGAAGATTACATGTTTCATGTCATTATCACTAAAGATAATGACATTTCCTTCAGTGCGTTTCTTCTTCTGCGCAGTCTGCTTCTCCTTGTGATCTACTGGGATCTTGGTTGGTCGAGTTTTGATCATGTTGACTACTCCAGTCGTGACCCGATTTTGAGGTTTGGAAGTCTCTGGTCCTTCCCCGCTTGAGGTGCCAGAGCTCTACCCAGAGTTCCTAACGAACCTGGCGAGAGGTGGCCCCTCCAAATCTGCTCCTCAATCTCCCGCTGAAGCGTATTACAATCTTTCGTGGAGTGTCCGAGAGATCGATGGAAATCACCGTAATTGGATGGATTTTCTCCCTCCGCTTTCTTAAATGGTTTTGGCCACCTAAGGAACTTCCTCCCACGGATCTACATGGGAACGTTGGAGCGCGTGTCGATCAGGGGCGTTAGGTTAATCGGCCCATAATCCCTTTGTTCTGGCACTCCGATCCTATGTTGCTTTATGCGGGAATGATCGCTGCTATTGTACTTCCTCTTTCCCTTTGTCGGGAAAGAGCGAGGCTATTCTGTTTATGAAAAGGATGTAAGAAAAATACAGAGAGTGTTTATGAAAGAAGAGTGCTCTCGTTGAGAGAGGCTTTGGCAGCTCGTGAGAAGCGTTGACTCTAAGCACTATGTTTGCTGGAAACATAGTAGCAAAGAGAGAGCGTTCGTATTCTGAAAGTATGTGAGCTTTTAGTATAAAGCTTTTTGTGGGCGAATGAGAGCATGCCTTCGAGTGAGGACTCCATGGCCTTTTATAGTTACAGTGCTGGGCGGCCTTTATTGTTAAGAGGGGCTTAATTTCCGTGCTTTGTTCGGATTGCTGACTTTTTTGGCGTGGGGCCCTTATGGCAGTAACGGTCGTTACCTTGATTGCTTTCCTTCTGTGTTCTATAACATTTAGGGTTTACTGCAGACAGGAGGAGGATTCTGGTGTTCTCCTTCAAGGATGCACATTGGGTATGCCAATGTCTATTACAATTGAGATTGCTTTCTGTGAAAAGTGCAAAATCAGGGGAGAAGAGCGTTATTGGTCAAGGACGGTTGCGTGGGCCAAATTGAGCTTGGCCTTCAGACAATCAACTGGTTCTGCTTCCGGTCAACAGAAGCGTTAACCGTCTCCAAGTGAAAGTTGTCTGTCATACTCTTGGGCTTTTCCTAGCTCACTTAGCCTTTCGTCCAGTCAACGGTGGACGTTGACCGTCCATACACAAATAAGCCATTGTGGATTTGGGTCGTTCCTTCTTCTTGGGTCAACCCATTATTAGCGTACCCATCATAAATAAATTTGATTTATTTTCAGTTTAAATTTAATTTTAATCAGGTTTATTAGAAGATTATCTAATAATAACCAAAGTTATATCTATGTTAGTAGTTTACCGTAGAATAGAATAAAGGGCAGTAGATCGGGACGAGTTGACTCTTCTTATGATATTTACTTGTCCCTTAACTTGCCTTTTAAGGCATTTGCCCTGCACCGGTTCTCGTCTTTCGTCTTTTGTGTGGCAAGCGAGTTTTGAAATAATGTTTTCGAATGGCTCTGAATAAACAAGCTTATCTTCCTAACTTTAAGTGAGCTATTGATTGTAAGTGAGCTTTCAGAGAGTAGATATCGAGCGTAGAAAGATTAATTGTGAAATTATTTATTACTTCTAAATTAATTGCAAAATAAAATCTCCGATCCCTTGATATGTGAGAATACGGGTCTGCTTTAGAAATTGCTTTGAAACCGACACTTGCCATTGATGGGTGAATCATGTTCTTGGAGTAGTTAGATTATAAAATTAGGAGGCGATTTTATATTGACCTTGACGTGCCAAGTCTATAACTTTACATCTTTATTTTAAGAGGTGCTATAATTTTCTGAGGGAAAAAATATAATGTAATTGGATAAAAAATAATTTAAAAATACTTATAAATTTATATAATTAATCTCATTAGGACATTTTGACGATTTATTGTTGTGGTAAACATCCCATTTTGTCAAGAATTTAGCGGGCCAAAACATGTAGTAAATGTTGAAAAATTAACTTGACTATTTTTACATAAATAATTATAATTTAATTATTTTTAAATAATTAAATATAATTAACTTTTAAAAACTTTTAAAATAATTAAATCATAATCCTAACTATAAAGTTGCTAGTTATTTGAAACCTAAAATTTCTTACACTTATACGCCTTTTGAAGCCTTTAGACCCCCGGTTTCTCTTGGGTTTGATCTGCCTGGGATCATGAAGAAATGCCACTTCTGGTTTTAAATTCTTAGTTTCAATTTATTTATTTATTTTTAATAATCTGTTCTTGTCGGACACCAACTTTAATTAATCAAATTTTGTATTTAATTTTGTCTAATTTTATCAAGCGGTCCATTTTTTTATTCCGGTTTGATTTTCTGGTAAGTAATATGATTTTGATTTTTAATTTTAATTTCTTTTATTTAAACTGAAATTTTGAATTGGTTGTTAAATTCCAGCTTAAATCAAACCGTTTTAATAAAATACTATCTTGAACTATTTATAAATATATTTAATAACCCATTTTACAGCACGTAAAAATATCTTCGTTTTTTTAAAAATAATTTAAACTTACATAAGTAGTACTAAAATTATTATAAATATTATTGATGTGTCCGGGATTCAAACTTTGAATAGATTCGGCTCAAATTGATCGTCTGAATCCGACTCTGTCCACTGAGTCTTGATTCTGTACACCATAACTACAAATAAGAGGTCAGGTGACGGCGGAGGTTGTTCCACCAAAAATACTCCAATGCTCAAGTCAGCAAACAGCCTTCGAATTAAGAAGGTGAAGGTAAATGATGCAAGGTGAATGCAAAGAGTATTTTTGTGGTGGAGGAGTGCTCTTGTTTAGAGCGGTTTTGGTGGCTCATAATGAGCGTTGACTCTAAGCATTGTATTTGCTAGGAACGTAGTTGCAAAAAGAGAGCTTTTGTGTTCTGAAAGCGTGTGAGCGTTTTGTGGGCGAATGAGAGCGTGCCTTGGAGTGAAGACTCCATGGCCTTTTACAACCGTTGGGCTGCGATGCCTTCATTGTGCAGAAGGGCTTGATTCCCGTGTTCTGTTGGGATCGCTGTCTTTTCTGGCGTAGAGCTTTTATGGAAATAACGATCATTGGATTGATTACTTTCCTTATGTGTTCTATAACCGCTAGGGTTTTTAACAGACAGGGAAAGGATTCTGACGCTTTTTTTTGGGATGAGTATTGAATCTGCTGATGACCGTTATAGTAGAGATTGCCTTCTGTGGAGAGTGCGAAATCAAATGAGAAGACCATTACTAGTCGAGGACGGTAGCGTGGGCCAAATTGGGCTTGACCCACTTATGGTCTTGCCTTCAAACGGTCAATTGGTCCTACTTCCGATCAACAAAAGCGTTTTCCGTCTCAAGAGTAAGTACTCCGTTCTTCTCTTGGGCTTCTCCTAACTCACTTAGCCTTTCTTCTGATCAACGATGGGCGTTGACTGTCCAGGCGCAAATGGGCCGTTATGGATTTGGGCCGTTCATCTTTTTTGGGCTGGCCTATTACTGACGTACCTATTACTAGCCCTCCATGCTGGTGGTTTGGGACTCTGGCCTCCAGCATATTCAAGTTGGGACGCAAGTGGCTGTGTTACCTGCTTGAGGTGACCTTGTGACACGACTGGCGATGGCGATGACTCTTGGTCTAATGATCGTGTTGTGTGCAACTGCTGATCATAAGGTGATGATTCGGAGACGTGGCTTAACGAAGCATTGACCGAATTCGCCGACTGTCTAGGCCAAAATCTGTAGAATCGGCGAAGGAAAATTTGACCGGATTCGTTGACTGTCTAAGCCAAAATCCGAAGAACTTCTAAGGAAGAGTTGAGCGGATTCGTTGACCGTTTAAGCCAAAACCCGGAGAACTTCTAAGGAATCGTTGACGGTGTCATTGACCGCTTTGGCCAAAATCTGAAGAATTGACAAAGGAAGCGTTGACCGGATTCGTTGATCGCCTGGGCCAAAATCTGGAGAATTTCTAAGGAAGTGTTGACCCGTTTTGTGGTGAAGATTACCGTGGAGTTGGCAATTTTCACACTTCTTCACGAAATTGGGGGCATCCTTTTTCATTGTCGGCCAATAATAT
>JAOVVI020017436.1:0-10613 GCA_028571085.2 Nepenthes alata | reverse complement strand
AGTTTTCCTTATTAAAATTTTGGGTAGTTACATATCACCTCGGAGTGCTTCAATCCTAATTGTGAAGAAGAAGGATGGGACTCTGCGGTTATGCATGGACTATCATGAGTTGAATAAGATCATGATCAAGAATCAGTACCTGTTGCCATGGATTGATGATATCTTTGATCAATTATAAGAGATCGATGTGTTCTCCAAGATTGATCTTCAGCCTGGGTATCACCAGCATAGAATCAAGCAAGAAGATGTGGTGAAAATGACATTTCGGACGAGGTATGGCCATTATGAGTTTCTTGTGATGTTGTTTGGATTAGGAAATGCTTCGGCTATATTTATGGATTTGATGAACCGGCTCTTTTAGCCTTATTTTGATAAATTTGTTGTGGTTTTCATTGACGACATTCTAATTTATTCTTAGATTGGTGTTGAGGAGGAGAAGTAATTAGGGATCGTGCTTCAGACCCTTAGGGAGCATAAATTGTTTGCGAAGCCAAAGAAGTGCACATTTTGGCTCAATGTGGTTATATTTTTTGGCCATGTCATTTCTAATGGAGGTGTCTTGATAGACCCAAAGAAGATTGAAGTTGTGATCAATTGGAATCGGCCGACGACGGTGACGGAGGTCAATAATTTTTTGGGTACGGCTGGATATTACCACTGATTTGTTGAGAATTTCTCTCATATTACTTTGCCGCTTATTGAATTAATGAAGAATGATGTGAGTTTTGAATGGACTGAAGAGTGTGATTGGAGTTTTCAAGAGTTAAAGGATCATTTTTCTTTAGCACCGATTTTAACTATCCCCAATGGTTCTGGTGGTTTTGAGGTATATTGTGATGCTTCCAAGGTTAGACTTGGATGTGTTTTAACACAGAATGGGAAAGTAGTTGCCTATGGGTCTCGGTAGTTGAAAATTTATGAGAACAATTATCGAACCCATGATTTAGAGTTAACCACTGCAGGGTTTGCATTGAAGATTTGGAGGCATTATCTGTACGGTGAAAAATTTTTGGTGTACTCCAATCATAAGAGCCTCAAGTATTTATTTTCACAGAAAGAATTGGATATGAGGCAGTGGAGATGGATCGAGTTCCTTAAGGACTATGATTGTGAGATCCACTATCAGCTGAGGAATGCTAATGTGGTCGCCGATGCTCTTAGTCGTCAAACCAGTTTTGTCGTGGTACTACAAATTAAGCAGATGGAGATGCCAAATTGTATAAAGCTCTGTAATATCCGGCGATATGTCAAAGGAAATAGAATGATATTGTGTTTCTATCAAGTGTAGCCTGAGATCCTCCAGAGGATTAAGGAAGGGCAAGCAAGTGGTCCATTCTTGATGGATATTATTTGAGATATTGATTGCGATTCTCGAATGGATTTTAATGTTCATGATGATGGAGTCTTATGATTCTGGTATCGTTTATGTGTGCCTAATGATAAGGATATGAAGGAAGAAATCATAAAGGAGGCGCATCTAACTAGGTATGCTATCCACCCTAGAATGAATAAGATATACCGGGACTTGAAAAAGATGTTCTAGTGGAGAAATATATGGAGAGAGATCGTTGCTTTTGTTGGTAGATGCCTAATTTGTCAGCAGTTGAAGGCTGAAAGGAGAAAGCCCTTGGGTTTATTGTAGCTTTTGTCCATTATGAGTTGGAAATGGGAGGATATTTCTATGAATTTTGTAGTGGGCTTGCCTAGGACCCCAAAGAATCATGGTGCGATTTGAGTCATTGTGGATCCACTAATGAAATTGTCTCATTTCTTAGCCATTCAGATGATATACTCTTGTGATCTCTTGGCGCAGTTGTATATGAATGAGATTATTAAACTGCACGGTGGGCCAGCATCTATCGTGTTTGATCATGATTCACATTTCATCTCTAAATTTTAGGAGAGTTTGCATCAAGAGTTAGGGACGAGCTTGAAGTTTAGTACGGCGTATCACCCTCAGGCCGATAGCTAGTCTGAGTTGACTATCCAGATATTAGAGGACATGTTTAGAGCCTCTGTGATAGAGTTGAAGGGGAATTAAGATGATCACCTGGTATTAGCAAAATTCGCATACAATAATAGTTTCCAGGTGAGTATTGGCATGGCTCATTTTGAGGCATTATATGCTAGGAAGTGCCGATTTCCTATCCATTGCGAGGCGAAAGGAG
Source organism: Nepenthes alata (assembly GCA_028571085.2). Lineage (NCBI taxonomy): Eukaryota > Viridiplantae > Streptophyta > Magnoliopsida > Caryophyllales > Nepenthaceae > Nepenthes > Nepenthes alata. The sequence goes on along the minus strand of JAOVVI020017436.1, from coordinate 8,445 downwards.
ATAGCCATCTTTTGGGGCCTGATGTGATTCGAGAGATATTAGAGAAGATTGCGGTGATTTTTGAAAAGCTAAAGATGGCTAAAGTTGAGAGAAGAATTATGCTAACCGGGGGAGATCTGAGCTCAAATACAAGGTTGGCAATTTTGTTTTCTTTAAGGTATCGCCATGGAAGGGGACTTCAAGATTTGGTGTTAGAGGAAAGTTGAAGCCACGATTCTTAGGACCCTTCAAGATTTTGGAGAGTTGGAGAAGTGGCATACGAGTTGGCGCTACCACCGAGTTTGGCCAATGTGCATAATGTTTTCCATGTCTCAATGTTAAGGAAGTATGTTAATGATCTAACACACGTTATCAATTACGTCTCCTTGGTTATCCAAGAAGATTTGTCCTATTTAGAGGAGCCATTTCAGATTCTGGATTAGAAGAATTAGATTTTGCATTCAAAAACCATTCCTCTCGTGAAGATTTTGTGGAGAAATCATTCCCATAAGGAAGCAACATGGCAGCAGGAGGATGATATTTGGGACAAGTATCCCCCTTTATTTTGAGATATGTATATTTGTTTGATTTCTAGGATTTATTAATTTTGAGGACAAAATTTTCTAAGTGGGGGAGAGTTGTGAGGTTTCAATTTCCATAATATTGTAATTATGAGTAATTAAGGCAATATAATTAAGATTAGGATTAATACATGTAGAAAATTTAGGTTTTGGATGTGGCATGGGAAACGACAAGGAACGCCCGTTGGGCACTTGAGGTAGCGCTGCAGGCATCCATTCCAGTAGACCCATGCTTTCTGGGTGCTTGAGCGCCAAGGGAAGGTGTTGGATCCGGGAGAGGCACGCCTAAAGTGCACCGGGCTGGTGCTCAAACGGTAGCCCGCTATATAAAACCCTGTGAGGATTTTTTTCCATGTCATTTTTTTTGTGAACCAGAGAGAGAGAAAGAGAGAACGTGAAGCAGAAGAGAGAGAAGGAAGAGATCAAAGTTCCCAAGTGCAATTTCGGCTTAGAGCTTTTAAAGAAGTGGTAGATCGGGTAGAGGTAAGTGCACTCATATGCTTTTCTTCCTCCTGTTTCACTTTTTCTTCCGATCCCTTCGGGTATTTTTTTTCTGATACCCATCCATTGTAATGAAACATATTTTTTTTCCTCAGTTAATTCTGTCATTTCAGAACAGGAATAGAAGCTCATGTCCCACTTAGATTCTGGGAAAAAATGGGTAAAGGTTTTCCTAAAATTGGGCTAAACAAAAAGAAAAACTTGTACAAAACCTGTACAGCAAACCAATACAAGCACATAACTATCTATTTATACCACAATAATTTCTATAATACGCATTCACAGGACCATAGATATCATCCATGGCATTAATCCAACAATCCATCTATTATATTAACAATTCATGAGTGAGATACCATCTAGGACCTGTACATAACATCAAGAAAATATATAGCGGAAGCAGAACTACTAACCTGAAGAAGCATAGTTTCCTGTTCATCACATACATTTTTATACAGAACCCATATATACATATATATCCATAGGTATAAAATTCATATATAAAACCATATGTCAAAAAAAGGTCTTTACATCCAACTATTTCTCTTTGGCGACTCCAAAATACTTCAAATCCTCGGAAGTCTTTAAATTAAGCTCTAAGTCACTCTTTACTGTCGGGTACCAGCTCGGCAGTCTCATCTAGAGGGGAAAAATAGTAAAACAGTGAGTCGAGGTCCAGCAAGGTACATGCATACATACAGTAAATCAGTTATGGAAACAGCTTTGCAGACATATCGTAGTATAAAATATACAAAAGCTGAATAGTGCATGGAAAGAAGAGAAATCATAATTTGACATTAACTAAACTTTAGAAATAAAAAAATCATTACAATCATGCTTCAGAAAGAAGAAATCAGTCCCAATTTCACAAGTTATAGAAATTTCTTTTTCTATCAGTAAAGGACCCTACCAGTAGATCCAACTAGCAGAGGGGGTGAATAATCGATGATTGATTGTGTTCACTCCACAAAATCAAAGGCCAGAAATAGTCGTCCCGTTTCGTGGGACCTCCCTTCTCACGGGATTCAGTACAATATGCCGACCGGTAACAGTAAACTACCATCTAGGTTAACGTACTGAGATATGGTGGACCATATATAAGTTCATGGATAGAGTTATCCTCGATTACCATAATAACGTTCTAAGGCATGCCAGAGAACGTAACCCGACTGTATATCAATCCTAGGTCTAAAATAACAGTATCAGAAACATTTTTCTTCTTATTTCATAAATGAAAACCGTTTTCCAGTTTTAGAAGTCAGTTAGATATTCTCAATAACTCTTCAGTAGCTTTAGAATATATAGTAAATAGTTAAAAACTCTTCAAATGTGTTCCAGAACAGACAGTAAATAGTTTATAATCCTTCAGAAAATTAACAGTGTAAATTGGTGTAAACTTTTTACTCGTAGTTCACACACTATACATTGTCATTTACCAATTCACTTTTACATGACAAGAAATTTTGATTAAAATGGTTAAATCCCTTCAATTACGTACTAAGGGATTCACTATAGCTTCCGGACTCAAATCGAACACCAAACATGTGTTTATTCATGAAATCAACGCCATAAATCAAAATACATATACTAAATCATGCATTTTAGCCAAAAATCCCTAACATTTTTTAGTTAGGAATTCACCACATGCTTTCGAATCAAATCGAACACTAAATACATGCTTATTCATGAAATTGAAGTCAAATATTGCAATACGCTTGAGTAAACATGAAATCTAACCGAACAATCAAGGGAAACATACTTCGCTTGCTTTAAACATTGAGCAATAAAACTTTAGAATATTTTTACCATTTTTAGAGCAAGAAAAAGCAATCAAAATAGAAAACAAAGTCTGAGGTATACTTGCCTAAACTCGATCTACCGTTAATTTTACCTGTAGTGGATCAAAATGGGTGATTTCTCCTTCCCTCTTCTCTTCTCCCTTCATTCTCCCTCGTGCTACTGCTGCTCTGGTCACCAAACCCTTCCCCCATTCATTTTATAACAAAAATGAAATCAAGATGCGGCATAAAAGTTGCGCCTACGCTCGAGCACGCCTGGCACACGACGAATGGCTATACACTGGATTTTGTGCTCGCTGCCAGGCCTCAAGCGCGGGGCAGGCGCAGCCCTGCTACTTGCTGAACTTGGATAATTTTCTAATTTCTTACTTCCAACCCTCATTTTTCAATACATGTTTGGCCTTTTATAGATTATCATCATTTTAATTACTCCCAAATTATCATATTTTTGGTCTGGAACCTCACACTCTCCCCCACTTAAAAAAATTTTATCCTCAAAATTAAATAGTGTTACGTACCTCAAGAAAACAGGTGGGGATATTCGCTATGGATTTCCTCTTCGCGCTCCCAGGTGGCCTCTTCCAGTGAATGATTCTTCCAGAGCACTTTAACCAGGGGAATGGTCTTAGTGCGCAACCTCTGATCCTTTCAATCTAAAATCTGTAGCGGCTCCTCGACATAAGATAAATTCTTGTCAATAGTCAAGGATTCATATTCAATCACATGCACAGGATCGTGGACGTACTTTTGAAGCATCGATACATGAAATGCATTGTGTACGCCCGTTAGACTAGGTGGTAATGCCAACCTGTCGGCTACATCCCCGATCCTTTCCAGAATCTCAAAAGGCCTAATGAATCATGGCTTAAGTTTTCCCTTCACTCTAAACCAGAATGTTCCCTTGGATGGTGAGACTTTCAGAAAAATAAGGTCTCCTACCTCAAAGCTCAATTCTGTCCTCCTCCTATCTACATAACTTTTCTGTCTGCTTTGGACAACCTTAAAATTATCATGGATCAGTTTAATTTTTCTCTGCCGTTTCCTTCATAATCTCGGGTTCCAAATCCTTTTATCTCCAGTCTCCTACAAGTGAATCGGTGACCTTCATTTCCTCCCATATAAAGCCTCAAAAGGTTCCATGCCTATACTAGCCTAATAACTGTTATTATAAGCAAATTCAGCCAGTGCTATATAAGTGTCCCAAGTTCCTTTCTTTTTTAACATAGAGACCCTCAACATATTCTCAAGAATCTGGATGGTACACTCGCATTTGCTAACAGTCTGGGGTGATATGCAGTACTAAATTTTAACTTTGTCCCCAATTTTCTATGCAAACTTTACCAAAACTTCGAGACAAAATGGGGATCTCTATCAGATACAGTGGAGGTAGGAACTCCATGCAGCCTCACGATCTCATTCACATATAACTGAGCCAGTCTATCATGCGAATAGGTCATCCTGATCACCAAAAAGTGGGCTAATTTTGTCAACCAATCAACTATAACACAAATGGTTTCATGATTCCTAGGAGTCCTCGGTAAACCCAATACAAAATCTATAGTAATATCTTCCTATTTTTAGCTCGCGATTGGCATTGACTGTAATAATTGAAAAGGTTTCCTCCTTTTAGCCTTTAATTGCTAACACACAAGGCATTTCTCCACATAAGCTATAATATCTCTCTTCATGTTCCTCCACCAGAAAGTTTTGTTTAGGTCCTTATACATTTTATTCGTTCCGGGGTGGATGGTATATCTAGACTGGTGGGCTTCCATCCAAATCTTTGCTTTTCATTCCCTATGGTTCGGTACACATAGTTGGTCTCCAAACCTTAATATTCTAGTAGTCCAGACGTTGAAATCAGCTTGAGACTCCTTACTCAGATCACTTGCAATTCCTATAAGAAACGGGTCATTAGTTTGCTTCTCCTTAACTTCACTAATAACCTCTGGTTGGATCTAAAGATAAGACAAGAGTATTCTATCACCCTTAGCATAACGTTGGATATCACATTGTTTCAGATAATCCAACATTTCCATCTACTTGATTTGTAATTGAGCCACATACCCCCGATCGGCAACTTAATGCATCCGTAACCACATTGGCCTTCCCTGGCTTATACTATATCTCACAGTCATAATCCTTTTAGAAATCAAGCCACCTCCTTTGTCTCATATTAAGCTTTTTCTGAAAAATTAGATACTTCAAACTTTTGTGATCAGAATACACAAGAAATTTTTTACCATATAAGTAATGTCTCAAAATTTTCAAGGTAAATACAACAGCAGCAAACTCCAGATCGTTGGTAGGGTAGTTCTTTTCATGTACTTTCAATTGCCTAGACCGATAAGCCACTACCTTACCATGCTGCATCAATATCCTAAACCCGCCTTAGAGGCATCATAGTACACCTCATAGACTCCTGAACCTTATGGAATAACCAATACTGGAGCAGTAGTCAAGCGATCCTTCAGCTCCTGAAAACTTTAATCACACTTCTTATTCCATTCAAACTTAACTTTCTTTTTTAGCAATTGAGTCAAGGGCATAGCAATCTGTAAAAAATTCTCTACAAATCACTTGTAATAACCTGCCATGCCTAGAAAGCTTCTAACCTCAGTCACAAAAGTTGGCCTACACCAGTATGTAACAGCCTCCACCTTCTTTGGATCCACAGAAATACCACCATCAGAAATTACATGCCCTAGAAACATCACCTTCTCCAGCCATAATTCATATTTTTCCAACTTATCATACAACTTTTCTTCACGGAGCACTTGAAGTACTATCCTCAGGTGAGTTTCATGCTCCTCATAGTCCTTTGAATAGATTAGGATATCATCGATAAAAACTACTATAAATTTATCTAGATACGGCCTGAACACCCTATTCATCAGATCCATAAAAGCAACTGGAGTATTCATAAGGCCAAAAGGCATAACAAGGAACCTATAATGGCCATAATGCGTCCTAAACGCAGTCTTACCTACATCTTCTGGCATAATCTTCAACTAATAATAGCCGGACCTCAAATCAATCTTTGAGAACACCCGAGATCCTTGCAACTGATCAAATAAATCATTAATACATGGCAGAGGATATTTATTCTTAATCATGATTTTATTCAACTCACAATAATCGGCACACAGCCGTAAAGACCCATCTTTCTTCCTTACAAACAATATCGGTGTTCCCCAAGGAGACACACTCGGCCTGATAAAACCCTTGTCTAACAATTCCTACAATTGAAACATTAACTCCTTTAATTCAGTTGGAGCCATACGATAAGGGGCCTTAGAAATCAGACTGACACCGGTAACAATAGTAATTTCAAACTCAATCTCCCAGTGTGGAGGCAATCCAGGAAATTCCTCAAGAAATACATCCTTGAAATCACAAATGACTAGGATGTCCTTAGCCGGCACATTATGACTCCCAGTGGTGCAGGCATAAGCCAAATAAGATTTACATCCATTTTTCACCAAATGTTTAGCATGTAAAGTAGAAATCAACACATGCATCTCCTTCCTCCTAATATCGTGAAAGAAAAAGGATTCCATGCTAGGAATATCAAAACAAACTCTCTTAAAAAAATAATCAATACTGGCGTGGTATTTAGCCAGCCAGTCCATCCTTAGAAACACATCAAAATCACCCATGTTTAACAATACCAAATCCACAAGCAAATATTTTTCATTCACCTCCACCACACATCCAGGATACACAACATCAATAATCACAGGGGATCCAGTGTGGGTACACACAGACAATTCATAATCCAATATACATGGGGCAGTTACCAACACAGCATGCAAACCGTGGAGAAATAAATGAGTGGGTAGATCTCGAATCAAATAAGATTGATTTAGCCAGCCAGTCCATCCCTAGAATCATATCAAAATCACCCATGTTTAACAATTCTAAATCCACAAGCAAATATTTCTCATTCACCTCCAACACACATCCAGGATACACAACATCAATAATCACAGGGGATCCAATGGGGGTACACACAGACAATTCATAATCCAATATACATGGGACAGTTACAAACACGACATGCAAACCATGGTGAAATAAAAGAGTGGGTAGATCCCGAATCAAATAAGATAGATGCAGGAACTCCAAAAATAGAAAGAGTACATTCCACGATATTTGGCGATACACCCAAATCCTGAATAGTCACTGCAAAGGCCTTTGCCGGAACAGTAGGCTTCTTTCTCTCTAGCCTCAGAGGTAAAGGATACTCTTTCACCACGTGGCTCTGCTGTCCACATCTAAAGCATGCTCCTGATACCTTACGACATGCCTACCCCGGATGTTTTCTCCCACAAAAAAGCACAATCTGTAGCTGATGCTCTAGAACCAGTCACTCACTCAGCCAGTACAACAGTCTTTCCCTTGTCAACCGTCCTCACCTTCTTGGACGATCTAGAAGATCCCACAGCAAATCCAACACTAATTTTTGCCCGGCTAGCGATCCACTTTGCATAACATTTCTCTATCTCCACCTCTTTCTCATAAATGACTACCCTGTCCAGTATATTAGCGTACATCTCGTGCTTCAGTGTAGACAGTTTCTTTCTGTTGTGATCTCGCAGCCCTTGTTGAAACTTCTTCACCTTTCTCAGTTCATCTTCCACATAAAAAGATGCAAATCGGGATAATTCAGTGAATTTAGTATCATATTCCATCACAATCATATTTCCCTGCTTCAATCTCATAAATTCTTGCTCCTTTTAATCCCAAAGACTGGATGGGAAGTATTTCTCCAAAAAAGCTTTCTCGTACATATCACAAGTAATCTCCCCGTCGGGCACTCCTAGTGCTCTCTTCTTCACATCCCACCAACTGTCTGCCTCGCCCTCTAGCTTATACACAGCGAAGGTGACCTTTTCTTGGTCTATACACCAAATCACCGTAAATATCTTCTTCGTCCTCTTCAGTCATATATCTGCTATTGTCAGATCAGGATTTCCTAGGAACTCGATGCTTGCTCCGCAGTAAACCTATCATAAGGTGTAGGAGCATGATGCGGCAGAACTTGCTCTGGTGCAAGGACTAGAGCATATGTCTCTGCTCAACAGACTCCACTATGTTAGTCATCCTCTCCAACAAGTCTACATACATAGCCTCCCAATCGTGGGGCATATTCGCACCACCACAGTTATTTCTTCTACCCCTTCTACTAGCCATCCTATAATCAAGACAAATACAATATTATAATCCCAAGAAATTAGTTGAAGGAAAAGAAAATTCAACAACTTAATGAAATTAAACTTAGCCTAAGAACCAATCTCGTAAGAGTTCTAGTTGCCTTGGCTATCCTGACCTATTCCTATAGGAATTCAATACAGAGATTCAAGTCTATACTATCACTTTTCGATCGATCAATTTTTAAGGTGTTCCATTTCTCAGATACCAATTATGATGGAATGATTTTTTTCCTCAATTAATTTTGTCATTTTAGAATAGGAATAGAAGACCAAGTCTCACTGAGGTTCTGGAAAAAATGGGGCAGAGATTCTCCTAAAATTGGCTAAATAGAAAGATAAACATCTACAAAACCTATTAAGCAAACCAGT
>JAOVVI020017435.1:0-10613 GCA_028571085.2 Nepenthes alata | reverse complement strand
CATCATAAATTTAATATCCATATTAGCAATAATAATAACTTTAATAAACGAAATCGATGTCCCAAAATATCAATTATCATAAAAAAATCTAACACAAGTCGAACAATAACTAAATCAAAAATCTTAAATCCCATCCGGAGAGCCTCGAACTCTTATATCACCTATATTTGGTGGTTACCCAAAATTTATGTGATCTTCTTGATCCTGATGTTAACCTGTCTACTCTGGAGCTAAGAGTGAGCCAAAGCCCAGCAAATGATAATAATAAAAAATAGTATATAACAACAATGATCTCGGATATTAACCATAAAGATCCCAACATCACTCTAACCACCTACCATATCTGAAAAAATTACAACATGTCATAAATATGTCTCTAAGCAAGATAGGTCATCATTGATCAATATATTACAAAGATAATAAGAGTACCAATAAATAACAAAAATTTTCTTGAATTCGATATCACGAATAAGTGGGGATTTCCTGGTCTGAATGTCAGTGCGAACGACCTGAACATCAAACAATAATAACAACATAGATTCTACCGAATCCGGATAGCATAAAATTTGACACATGGATTTTATCGAACGTAACTCGTGGATTCCACAAAATTCCAAACTGATGAGGTATCGACAATGATAACACATTACAATAATTTTCTTGGACCTTATCCTGTCACCGTGACCCAAAGGCCTTGTATTTATGCCCCAACAGTTGGGTAAGTGTAACGAGGTTATCCATGGTATCCCCATTACCCCTACAGTCCTCTCAGAGGTTGTACCCGTAGCATGCTCATACATTCTCCGATATCCCTCGTCAATGATATCCTAGATATCATCTCCTACGATGGTCACATGACTATAAGCATCCCACCACACTAGGCAACGTATCTCAACCCACGAGGATACTGATATCAGTATCAGATAAGCGTAGACCATATTAAAGTATAAAAGCCTCCCATTCGACCAGATACTTCAATATTTTCACACACTCTCCTCAACATTTACCGTGAGAAGCCAACAAACACAAAATACTCACACACCGAGTATAACGCAAAGAAAGCTTTACAATATCATTAACAGAACATCATTCGGTGCTGACCAGATCGTACTCACACAATCAAATCCAACACAAAGGAATATATCTCAGGGCGTTCAAAGGGAATACATGGATCAAGATATGATCAACTCAACAACCTCACTATTTTTCCATTTTATTCTGGAGCGATGCCTACGACTAATGCCAACAGTATTTTTTTATTTCGCTTTTTATCCCCAATTAATTCTAAAAAGTTTCAACAAATTAATTGGCTATATCTATTTTTTTATACAATTAATACCATTCCACACACTGATCAATATATTTTTATACATACAACATATACAAATTACAAATATTCTCTATGCTATTTATCATTTTTATTATCATCCATCCACATATAACCACACATTAACATACATACATATACATATGTATCCAAATACATTATATATATATATATATTTACCAACACATATATACCACCACATACCCACACCAAGAGGCCCAATCCACGGCCTAACACCACACACGGCACTCACCAGCCTATCACGCAAGCACACACCCTTCACACAGCTACTTCTACTGCGCTCTCCACACACACGCACACATAGCTCACACAGAGCACACACACGCATCTAGTGCACATGCCTTCACTGCCATCACCGAACACTTCATGCACCATACACACTGCATATTCAATCCACACACACACAGGGAAACACACCCACATACACACCACACACATAGCAAATAACTGCTTCTCGTTCCATGCGCACACACATACTCAGCAGCTCTGCTGCTCCAACGCACGCACACAACAGACAGCACACATTGCTTTCTACATCCATGCACACCCAATTTCCATCGTTTACCCAAACACAGCACAATAAATACCCCAACTATTATCCACCCTTCACCACCCATTCTCTACAGAAAAATAGAGCATGAAGCCCTCTGTTTTCTCACCCAATTTTTGAACCGGTCACACACAGACTACATTCGGTTTCCTTATCAATTTTCCAACGCACACCCACAACTCAAATTTACACATCATACGTGGTGGATTTAAGGAGAGAGAGATTAACATATTCAAATCGGCTTCGAATTGAAAACAACACACAGCCAAGAAATACAAAGGAAGAGAGGGATTCATGAGCATTTATCTGTGATTTAAAATGGAAATGACATCAGAGGTTTATTTGCAAATTCGAGGAGAATGACAGTAGAGGGATTCCACTTGCCCCAATCTTTGCTTTTCTTCCGGTAACAGCGACAACTCCACGAATCGATGATGGTGACTTCGACGGCAGTGGTGAAGAACAATGACGACAACTAGGGTTCGGTGGCGGTGGCAATGGTGGCGACTGCGGCCAAAACCTATGACGACAGCGTTGCTTGCAGAGGCGGTGGCGGCTTTGAAATCCATGACAACACTTCCTTCGGTTGCTTTGTCTTGTGTGTAGCCTTCCTCTCCCCCTTCCTTATGGGAATGGTGTGAATTTTGTCAATATTATTTTTGGGTGCTAGCTGAGATCGTGGAAGGTGTTGAAAGAGCCGTTGCTGGTCGTCTGTTGGAGCGTGGGCTCAAGTGGACCAGACCCATAAAAAGCATTTTTTGGCCTGCCGCTATAATACATCCAGCCAACGCTTGAGTTGACCGTCTGTACGCGAGTTGGTCGCTTGCTGAGATCTGGACGGTTAACGCTGGCGTTAACCGCCTTGGGCCTTTCAAAATTTAGCCATGCGTCTCTTGTTGGACCATTTTTGAGTTGACTGTCCAGCAAACCGTTTTTAGCCTTCTTTGACCTTGAGCCAGCACATATTGTGATATACCCATCAGATACGATACAATCAATTTATAACTATATAAAATATTGATGAGGGATTTTTAGGGGTTTTTTTATTAGAAAAAGTATTTTATAAAATAATCATAATTTTATCTACTATCAAAAAAATAATAATTTGGAATGTTGTTTAGTCCCTCATGGAACATTTTTAAATAATATAATATTTATTTATTTATTTTTATATAAATTTATTTATATAAATAAATAAATAAAATAAAATTAAAATAGTTAAAATTTTTTCAATTTAATGCGGCTCTTATTAAAATTACTCTGTAACTGTTTTATAATTAAATAAAAAATTATTAAAATACTTTTATTATTTCTTTTTATTTTTCTATTAAAAGTTTTATTTTATATTTTTTTCCAAGAAAAAATTATTTGCAACGGATCAACGCAAGATTAACACGGCGCCACAGTTAGTCAAAGCTCGCCGACAGAATCCCACGCGCAACTCTTTGACGTCTCCGGCAATCAATTTAACATATTAATTAGTCAATACCAACACGTTAATTAATTAATTATTTAAAATATATAATTAATATTCTTTTTATAATATTTGATCGGAAAGCTTAAATTTCTAATGACTTATTCAATTTAATTATATATTTTAAATATAAAAATAAATATTTTTATTAAAAAAATAATAATTTGTATAATTCTTTAATATATACCCTCACACTTCATATAAGACTAATAATTTTTTATTTAATTATTTACCATAAATTATAATTATTAGATTAATATAAATTATAAAAAAAATCAATATCAACATAGCATTTATTCATATCTTATTTTTAATATAATATTATTTTTATTTAATATTTATTTAATTCTCTATATTTTATGAGTAATGTAACAATGTGACTTTTAAAATAAATTTTATTTATTAATTTATTACGTTATTAATATAAATAATATATTAAATAACTAATTATCTAATAAAATTAAAAAAATATCAAAGATTGCCGAATCACCCCCACGCGCTAACTCTTTCGCGTCTCCGACGATCAATTCAACAGCGCAAGATGACGTTGGCAGCTCTCTAGTCCACGTTTTTCAGTGGACAATATGCCATCCAATAAGGAGACAAGACGTCATTATACTCAACTCTAACAGTTAGTTTTCCTCCTCCCTTCCTTCCGATTCTCGCCACGTGGCAGTGATCACTCGTCCGATCAACGTACGCGCCTTAGCGCGTTCGCAACTTGAAATTTTAAGAATCAAAATCCAAAAAGTCTGGCACGTATTTATTTTTGCCTTCACGCAGCCGGCTGTTGAAATTCCTCCCGAATTGCGTAGCTCATGCCATCGTTCAGACTTTCTCTCTCTAGACCCTCTCTCTCTCTCTCTCTCCAAAAGGTCGTTATCGGCTCCATCTGAGCTTCTTGGTACATACCATTTCAATGCTTATGAGTTTTGATTTGGTCTTTGATGTTCTTGAATTAAGATTCAAAGCTTGAGATGTAAGGTATTGAAAAATCTGGAGGTTTCTGCAATTGGCATCAGATTATGTGATTTTGGCCGCTTAAAGTAGTGATTCTTTGGATTAATTCTGTCCGCCTTGAAAAGAGGATATGCTGTTCCCTCAAATCTTTTCAAACATTTCGGGCACTATGGTTGATCCAGATTTAATGCCATTTGAAACTCATAATTACTTTATAGAACGATATGTTTGTTTATGTTTATGTCTTTAATTATGACCATTTCTATATATATATATATATATCATGATCAGCTGGATGACCTAGAAAGATGGACGGAAAGGCGCAGGGTTTTTTGTCTTTTCTTTTCATTCCCCTTTGTTGTTTCAATGTTTTATTTCATTTGGGAAAGATTATAATTACTGGATAGAATCAAATCTGTTATCAATAATTAAATCTTTAATTATTCCAGTTGAATGGACCAGAAAGTTTGCGGTAGTTATTTAAAGTGCTTTTAAATTTCCTCCAATCAATTCCATTTGCACTGGTTGAAATGAAGAAAGCATGAACTCCCATTTCTCTGCTTTCCTTATTTTCTCTCTATGTAGTATCTGATTTTGGGTGATTTTCTTCTAGTAAGGTCAAGCAACTTGGTTCATTTTGTTCTTCATTTCTTCAAGAGATAACTTATCCGCAAATGGCCATAATGACGAACGGCTTCTCCCAAGCTTCTCTTCCTGCGGAGTTGATTCAGGTACTGGTAACATTAGCATCAAGTTGGGAAGATGTGAAAAACCCTAATGAAATACAAGTGATCCATTTAAGTGGGGCCATGACCAACGAGGTTCTCCAGATAATCTGGCCTACTCAGAAGGTTGATCTTCAACGAGAGGTTCTTGTGAGAATCTATGGCCAGGGCGTGGAGATCTTCTTTGACAGAGATGACGAAATTAGAACCTTTGAGTGCATATCAAGGCGTGGGCAGGGGCCTCGGCTTCTCGGGCGCTTCTCGGAGGGCCGTGTTGAGGAGTTCATTCGAGCCAGGGTAAGTAAAAAGTCTGTTTACAATTATTCAATGAGTTTACCTGCTTAGTTGTATATCTGTCACGAGAACAACAAATGAATTTTGTAGGATTTCAAGAAGTTGTTCGATTTCTTCAGGAAATAGATTATTATGCTTCTAAAATTATGCATCGAACAACTGCATTCCTAGTTTCTAATGCTGGATTTAGTAGAATTGTTCTGGACTGGTAATCTTGAGGTGGTTGGTTGAAAGGCTGACTAGATTTACTGGGCTGTGACAGATGACCTCAAGACCAAAGCTTATGGGTCCTTGTGTTGGCCCACAGACTAACCTTCAGATTTACTTGTGACGAATGGAATGGGGGGATGCTGCTTCGCAAAGTAGCATCTCTTTGCCCCATATTTGGCATTTTTTTAATCATTTTAAAATAAATTATAAAATGGGGCGAAGATGCTACTTTATGAAGCAGAATCCCCCATTCAATGCGGAATGGCCTCGAGATAGAAGTTTATGGGTCCTTGAGTTGGCTCGTGGACTAACCTTTCAAAGCTAAAGTTAAAATTGATTGAAAAGAAAATGCCAGAATTATATGCAATTTGCTTGTTTTTATGAGTGTAATGAACGAAACAAAAGGCACTGACCATAAATAAAAATATCAGTTAGCTATTGGCTGTGTAAGGTGATACAAATGGGTATCGCAAATTTTTATGCAAATTGGAATTGATGGGCAAATATTGGGTGGTATATTTAAAAATTTTAGGTACATTGGCTGATAAATTGACGATGTGATAACATGTCATGATTTTATAATAGTATTTATAGCCTGATACCAATATAGACTGATATGCAATTCCATCTTTGGACAAAAATCTTGATGTGGTTGGTTGAGAGGCTGACTAGAATTACTGTGTGATAATGGATTAATGGTGACCTCGAGACCGAAGCTTGTGGTGCTTGAGTTGGCCCATAGACTAAACTTTCTCTGCTTAAGTTATAATTGATTGAATAGAAAATGTCAGAATTATATGCAGCTTGTGTGTTTGTAAGGGTATAATGAAGGAAACAAAAGCACTGTCATTTATAGGCGTCGGTTTAGGAAGGAAGTGCTGGGTAAACGGCCCAAGATGATTGATCAGACAGTTTGGCTGAGCTATTGATTCCCTTCATACTGTTGGGATTCAATGAAAGTATGCAAACAACCAATGCAATAGAAACAAACCTGAATCTCTCATCAATTGTCAACCAACAAATGGTTGTACACAAGGAACAGATGCAACTAAGCACACAAAATTGCACAATAATAATTAACGTGGAAAATCTTTCTAAACTAAAAAAAAATTATAGAATTATCTCTGAACAAATTCTTTATAAAATAGTGACTGATTACAAATATAACATTCTCCTAGAGTTCTTCCTTACAATCTGAATGAGTAATGGTTGAATATAATCACCACTAGAACAACATAACCAAATTTAGCGAAGAATGAAATTCAAATGAGATATCAACCGGATATCGAAAATCTTCGTCATCTCTCTTTTCTCCCTTTTCTCTCTACATGTAGTGCACTATATTGAAAAACATGATCTTAGATTTGCCTTAAAAACGCATGTAGATATTTTATAATAGTATCGATGCACGAGTGCCTATTATGCTTGCATCAGGCATGACTCCTCTAGACAATCCATGTATGTGTACCCTTTAGGTGAGAGTTTAGTGGAATTGGCACACTAGCTCTCCTTGGGGGCGTATCATGTGCGCTTTTTCTGTCCCAAATGTGCACAAGTGCCCATTGTGTGCCCATTATGAGCCTATCTAGCACGCACAAATGTTTCTAAGTCATTGGAAGTAGCTTTCGCTCAATCACACCTTGCATAAACCTCATTTGAATTTTCAGTGAATTCCATCACTTGGGTGACCCTCACAAGAATATCGTGCGACCCTTACCTAACAACTCTTGTCAAGCATGCCTCGCACGAACATCTCACATCCTACCGATGACTTATCTATTGAGTGTGGATTCATAAGAAAGTAATTCGAAAAACCCAACAGATACAAGGGGCGAGGTATTGTAATGTAATAAGGAAACCCGAGTTAGATCCTTCATTGTTTTTTTTCTATCATTGAAAATTTTGTCCAATCCATATATCAGATTTGAATGGTGATTTATGAATGGGTTGTACTATTTTATCTCTGTTTTCAATGTAGCGATATAACGAGATACTAAACAAAAAGGGTCTTTGTCCATGGCTGTTGCCACCTGCTGTTAGGTTAGTTAAGCTTCAACAAAACCCGAGTCTGCTATGTAGTTGAGTAGCTGGAGTGGACATATCTCGAGATGGAATGCTATGTGGCATTCTATGAGTGGTTTGAGTCAAGCTGCCCCCATGGAAATTTCTTTTCTTGGGTGGGTTGGTATCCCTCACTACTTCAAATTCAGATTGTGTACTTGGACAAATACTGCTTCCAGTACTGGTTGTTCAGTTGAAGTGGTGTTTTGATGCTACTATTATAATTTTTGCTGTCTAATCTAGTAGTCAGGGCTTTTGGTTGTGAAAACTCTCATTTACATAAAATAAAATAAAACTGTATATAATAAACCCATGAGTGGCCCGACCATTCTCCAACTGTGCATAAATCAGATCTTTGTGTCCCGGGTCGGCCCTTTACTACTTGTTCTGTTAGGTAATTTCAACATTGAGGAAAGCTACTGATGAGCTGTAATGATTAACTCGGGCTTTGTGCAATACTAGTACTCTCTAACGTGATCGAAATTCTTGAATTTTCAGACATTATCAGCACGTGACCTTCGTAACGCTGAAATATCTGCTCTGATTGCAGCTAAGATGAGGGAATTCCACAATCTTGATATGCCTGGGCCAAAAACTGTATTCCTTTGGAGCAGAATAAGGTATATATACTGATAATTAGCACCAGGAAAAAATGCATAATATTTGTTCTTTGATTCTTTCCCTTTATGACGATTCCTCTTTTACTTATTGTCTCCACTCTTAGGAATTGGCTAAAATCGGCCAAGAGTGTATGTTCCTTGTTGGATGCCAATGAATTCAGGCTGGTTCATTTAGAGGATGAGATACTGATGCTGGAAAACGAGCTTTCACGAGATGGCCAGGAGATTGGTTTTTGTCACAATGACCTGCAGTATGGTAACATCATGATTGCAGATGAAACAAAAACCATCACATTAATTGTAAGTTATTGTTCTTCTGTTGCTCTTTTATGCCATCGATATTGGTACTGCTCTGGTTGTATTGATATTGGTTATATTAGGTGATATATATCCGTATCAGACTAATAGGTGCAAATTTTGTTGTGGAACGAAACTTGATAGAAAAATATCAGATGGTATAAAGTAGTGTCAGTTGACTTCTTGAATATTGGCTGGTATATCGCGAATTTATCATGGTATTGAGAAATATCGGTATTAGAGGGGCAAGATACCAATATATATCCAGCTGATATCTCATCCCATGATTGTCACAATCAACTTCTAGCATCTTTAATTTTATAATCAAACATCCATCTATTATTTATAAATAGCTGTGTTTCTACTGAAGGGTTTTAATCTGTAACAACTCCTGACACCCTGCTTAATTTTGTCAATGGAAACAGTACTTTAAACCTTGCATTTTCTGTAGTGAAGCAAGTGAAAGACGATCAAAAACAATAATTGTTGAGTAATAAAAGTGACCATAGTTCGCCTACAAATAAACAATGAAGGTGAAGTTCTGCATTTTTCTGTTTCACCCCAAAATTCCACTGAAGTGGAGTAAGTTACATGAATCCTTTTCCCCCTACTGTGTCTTTCCAAAGTATACTAATGGAAGAAAAGTTTCCAATTTTTAATTTAATGCAGATAATAAAACATGAAAATACTCTTAGATGCTGATTATTTTTGCCTGTGGAAACTGTGGTTTTTAATATAAATTAAAGAGCATTTTAGCTATTTGATAATTTATAAATAATTAAAAATTCTAAGGCTTCTTTGTTATTTATACTTTGTAAGGTATGTTATTGTATAATTCTTTTACATTCGTTCAGTTATGCATGCTAGTTCTTCTAGTGATTTGTATGATAAAATAAGAAATATGTATTTTTATTAATAATTTAATATAAAATAATATTGCTTATCAATTTTTTCATATTTGTCAAAAATCATAAATTTTCGTGACCATGTTCACAGCGTATTGTGTCCTTATTTTTAGAAAAATAATATGTAGGTGTATCGGAATTGTCGTAATCATTTTTTGTATCAATGTCCATGCTTCTTAATTCCTGATTCCGGCAAATGTGAGAGGTGGCCAGCTTTTTTAGATTTAGAAATTTCAAAAATAGTTTGAATGTTTAAAAATCAAACGGATTCAATCTTATACACAACTTGCTAACTCACTAGACCTTAGTGCCAAAAATCATCCAATCAAGCAAGGAGAGAGGGTTTTTGATTCACTATTTAGCCTTTTATCCATTCTAGTCGAAAAAATGTCTAGTATATTGCGGAAAGATAGATCTGACGGAGATAGTTTAAGCAGTTAATGAGGTTTTCAAATTCAATCATGCAACTTAGGATATATATATATATATGATAAATCAGTTATTTTTAGTATATTTTTCCATTGATGGTGTTTTTTAGTTCATTTTGATCTTAAATAATTTAGAAGTTTCTGTACCTTCTCTCCACCAGAAATTATTCTCTAATTCTAAAACATCCATCTTTCCGTTGTCACAGGACTACGAATATGCAAGTTACAATCCTGTTGCGTTTGATCTTGCCAATCACTTTTGTGAGATGGCTGCAGATTATCATACAGAAGAGCCTCATATCTTAGATTACAGTAAATATCCAGGCAAGTGTCTTGATTCATCAAATTTGAAACTCATCATATGTTCTAAGTTTATTGGACTGTTACGAGATCATTCTATTCCATCTTATCCCTGTTGTCCTCATCCGCTTGAAAAATAAATTAGCCTGCATCTGATATGCATGATTAGTTATCTAAATTTCGTGGCCATTTTATTTTGATGACAGGCTTGGAAGAACAACGAAGATTTGTTCGTGCATACTTAGGTGCATCAGGTCAGTCCAGTTCCTTGATTTTTGTACCTGTGGCATTCATCTCACGGTGAAATATTATTACTGTTGTGCTTAGGTTCAGCCTTATGTTTATTCTTGACCTTAGCTTATGCGACGGACCAGATTATTCTCCATCGAATAACCTCCGTCAGTGGCAACGCGACCCTAAGCCCATAATTCATGCTTATGG
>JAOVVI020017432.1:0-10614 GCA_028571085.2 Nepenthes alata | reverse complement strand
CTCCTCGTCCTTATTTAGGGCAGCATTAGGGTTAGAGAAGGGGGGTCGCAGGGGACAAACAAAAGGGAAAGAATGAAGAATGAGCCGCCGTCTGGAGGTCATACTTGCCGTTGTTGTCATTGATCGAAGCCAAAGCCACCGTCACCAATCCAAACCGACCACTGTAGTCAAATCTGTCACCGCTATTTATCCAGGCCGCCGTTGACGTTGCTACTGAGCCGAAGCCGAGGTTGCCATCTCAAACCCTAGTCATTGCTCCATGCAAGTGAACTCCATGTACTGTCATTCTTTCCTAATTTTGCAAGTGAACCCTCTATTGTCATTCTACTCAAATTTTTTAACTGATTTCTTCCTTCCTCATTTGTATTTTTGGATGTGTGCTGTTGGATTGAAAATTTTGATTCGAATATGTTCATCTCTCTCTGTCTCTAATTCCATAAATTTTGATGTGTAAATTGGATGGTGTGTGTGTTTGTTGAGAAACTGATGAGGGAGCAGAGGTTAATCTGCTTGTGGCCGGTTCAAAAATTGGGCGAGAAAACAGAAGGGCTTCGTGCTCTGTTTTTCTATCGAGAATTGGTGGTGAAGGGTGGGGTATTTGTTGTGCTCTATATGGGTAAACAACGGGAATTGGGTGTGTATGTGTGTGGGAAGTAGTGTATGTTGTGTTTTGTGTGCGTGCGTTTGAGCAGCAGAGCTGCTGTGTGTGTGCGTGCATATGGAATGAGAAGGAGTAGTCTGCTGTGTGTGTGGTGTGTGTGGCTGTGTTGCCCTGTGTGTGTGTGGGTTGAATCTGCAGTTTGTGAAGTGTTCGGTGATGGCAGTGAAGGCGTGTGCACTGGGTGCGCGTGTGTGCTCTGTGTGAGCTGTGTGTGTGTGTGTGGAGAGTGCAGCAGGAAGCAGCTGTGTGTAGGCTATGTGTGCGTGTTGGGCTGGTGAGGAGTACGGTGTGTGAAGTTGGGCCGTGGGCTGGGCTGTTGGTGTGTGGAGTGTTGGTATATATGTGTGTATACGTGTGGATTATGTGTATATATATATATATATATAGGTATATGTATGTATATATATGTAGTGACGTATTTGGTTATATATGTATATATATATATGTATATAAGTTAATGAGTGGTGATATGTGTATGTATGAGAATAAAGATGGTAAAGAGCATAGAGGGTATTTAAAGTTTATAAATTTTGTATGTATAAAGGTATGTTGGCCGATATTTGGAGTGGTATTAATTGTATGAAGAAATAAATATTGTCAATTAATTTGTTGAAACCTTACAAAATTAATTGGGGATC
Organism: Nepenthes alata; assembly: GCA_028571085.2. Taxonomy (NCBI): domain Eukaryota; kingdom Viridiplantae; phylum Streptophyta; class Magnoliopsida; order Caryophyllales; family Nepenthaceae; genus Nepenthes; species Nepenthes alata. Next base: position 9,315 of record JAOVVI020017432.1, on the reverse strand, counting down.
GAAATTAAAATATAAATATTGTTGGCCTTAGTCATAGGCATCGCTTCGAAATAAAATGGGAAAAAAAATAGTAAAGTAGTTGAGCTGATCATATCTCGATCCTTGTATTCCCTTTAGATGTTCTGAGATACGTTTCTTTGTGTTGGATTTGATTGTGTGAGTACGGTCTGGTCAGCACTGAGTGACGTTCTGTCGTTGATGTTGCAAAGTGTTCTTTGTGTTATACTCGGTATGTGAGTAAGTATATTTGTTGGCTTTTTACGGTCAAGGTTGAGGAGAGTGTGTGAAAATATTGAAGTACCTGGTCGAATGGGAGGCTTTGGTAATTTAATGTGGTCTACACTTATCCGATACTGATTTTTGTATCCTGGTAGTGTTGAGGTATTGCCTAGCTCGGCGAGATACTTATGGTCATGTGAACATTGTAGATCATGATATCGAAGATATCATGGCGGGAGATGTTGGGTTTGACGTGTGAATTATCTTCCATACCTGGTAGAGTCAAAAGATGAGCATGCTCGGGAGACGTCTATACTTTGTTTGGAAAAGTCTATATGGACCATGCATTTTGGTCAGAGGTTAAATATGCGAGCATCGGTAGCCCGTGTAAGTACCCAATTATTGGGGGATATATGCAACCTTTGGTTCACAGTGACCGAATAAGATCCAGAAGTTTTCTTGTGATTTTCTATGTTGTGAGTACCTTATTAGTTGTGTTGATAGTATCCTTGGGTGGATTTTGAGATATTCGGATTCGGTGGAATCCATATTAATTGTTATCGTGATTATACTTGTCGTTCTAGCTGACATATGGACCAGGGAAATCCATCATCATCGTTGATGTCGGATTCTATGGGATTACCATTATTTATTGCCACGCTTGAAAAAATATTAATCGGTTATGTAATAATTCTTGTATCTCACTGATGAAACCCGATAAATGATCCTTCACGTTAATCTTAGAGGTGTGCATATGTTTTATTGGCACTATATGGACAAGTGAAAATTTGTGTGCGAAGACTTTACAGTAACTGGACGAATGGGAGTCCGTGGGACCGTAAAGTAGTCTATACTTTTTCAATACTGATTCCATTCCGGAGGATTGAGGTTGTTGATATTGAGATGGGATGCTTATAACCTAGTAACCATCGTAGAGAATGATATCTAGGATATTATTGGTGAGGATATCGGAGATGGTATGAGAATGCTACGGGTACAGCCTCTGGGAGGACTGTAGGGGTAGTGGGGATACCATGTTTACCAGGTAACCTCGTGGTACTCACCAAGCCGTTGGGAGCGTAAATACACTGCCTTTGGTTCACTATGGTAGAATAAGGTCCAGGGAGATTCTTATTACCTCATACAGTGGTGAACTCAAATTGAGCTGATATTCGAATTCTTGTTATCTCGTACAGTTAGTCAGAGGGATGCTTATAACCTAGTGACCATCGTAGAGAATGATATCTGAGATATCATTGGCGAGGGGTATCAGAGATGGTATGAGCATACTACGGGTATAGCCTCTGGGATGACTATAGGGGTAGTGGGGATACCATGAATACCAGGTAACCTCGTGATACTCACCCAGCCATCGGTGGCGTAAATACGCGGCCTTTGGTCCACTATGGTAGAATAAGGTCCCTAGAGACTGCTGTCGTTAATACAGTTGTGACATCGTATTGAGCTGATGATTGGATTCAACGGAATCCATATTGCTTCCTTGATACCTAGCCGTTCACGTGGCCTTCGGGTTGTGGACATGGCATATTATTGAGTCTCGGACAGTGGTTGATCTATTATCTACTATTATTAATTTTATTTATTATTTTATTATCTCGGATGCTTAATTGTACTTATCTATTGTTGATTATGTTTACTTGATGGGCATTCGGCTCACTCTTGTGTTTTATTAGCTCCAGATTAGACAGGTTGATATCAGGATCAAGGAGATCATGTGACTTTTGGGTAGCTACCAGATAAAGGTGATATCAGAGTTTGAGGTTTTCCAAATGGGGATTTAAGATTTATGATTTAGTTATTGTTCGACTTATAATTGATGGTTTCGGATAACTTAAGATTTTAACCGTGACGATCCGGGTTGGGTTTGGGGATCCGAGCTCGAGTTGTTACAGGAGGTCACGAACGAGACGCTATTCCACGGGCTCAAGAGCAAGCTGGAGGATGCAGGGGCACTTGGGTAGACGAGCTCGCCTCGGTCCTTTGGTCTTACCAAACGACTCCGATGAAATCAACGCACGAAACACATTTTAGCCTATGCTACGGAACTGTGGCCGTAATACCGGTCAAAATTGGGCTTCCGAGTCTAAGGGTGGGATCCTTCGGCCCGCAGGTTAACTCCCAAAGGATCCGCGAACACCTAGATTTGCTAGTGGAAGCCCGTGAGGCCGCTAGAATATGGACCGTAGCCTACCAGCATCAAGTCACACGCTACTACAATAAAAAGGAGAAAGCGAGGCAGTTTGATCTTGGAGACTTGGTCTTACAGAGTATCAGGCCACGGGAAAGGTCACCGGCCGAAACAAGCTCTCTCCCAACTAGTAAGGGGCTTTCCTAGTCTCCGACATATTGTGAAATGGAGCATACAAACTCTAAAACCAAGACCGAAAGTTGGTCCCACGGACGTGAAACGCAATCCACCTCAAACGCTACTATCAATAGGGACCCAGGTACGTGCCTTGCAAACCGCATGTGACTTGCATTTGTGTGCATGATTCAACTAAGTTAAATGAGTGTGTCCTTAGAATGCTGCATGTACATGTATATATGTATGTGATTTTTCATTGCAAGTTCAAAACGACCTAGGCAGCCCCTAAGTCAGGAGGGTCTTCACCCTCTTGTCACCAAACCCTGGTTATCCAGGCGGCCCGTGAGAGGTCAAAACGAAACTCTGGTCACCCAGGCAGCTCGTGAGAGGTCGAACCTAAACTCTGGTCATCCAGGCGGCCCATTGCGGCCAAATTTAAACCTTGGTAATCCAAGTGGCCCGTTAGCGGTCAAAATTTTAGGGGGCTAGCACAGCACACGCAGCGACTTTCTCTATGAGGAGGTAGCATGATCAATTAACGATGGTCGAAGGGAGAAAAATCCTTCTCCAACGCTGGCCGCCTAAGCCATCACTTAGGCAGCGCCACCAGGCTTCGCTCACAAGTCGCCACTGCTGGGCTGGTTAACACAGCCACCTACGAAGAGCCTAAGGACCTCACTCCTTTGGCAGCACTACAATGGCCACCAGCCAACTGAGTTGGCCATCCAGAACAGCAGATATGCAAACACAAAGGCAATAAAGAGAGACGGACATGAAGTTGAAAATTTTTTATTTTATTCCTTCTGAATATATTACAAAGTACACTAAAGTACATAAATATAAAGGGAGGTCAAAAAATTAGCAAAAGGCTAAGGGGGCGGCGGAGGTGGCACCTGATCGTCTCACGGATCCCTTACGAGACTATCGTGGATCTGGGCGGACCTGTTTAACACATTCAACAGATCCACCGGGAAATTAGGGTCAATGGGCCGTGCGATACGCCGACACATATTGACCCCTTCCCATATCCGCATCCACATCAACTGCTCAATCTCGTGAGGGCATATCCGGAGGCTCAGGCGGTACTCGAGCTCCGTCAACTGCCCTCCCTATTTTGCTAAGGCGTCCATTGAGTCACTCATTCTCCTGCCTTAGCTGGGCAACCTCCTCCTTTAGACTAATGTTCTCAGCCTCCATAACAACCAAGACATTCTGCAGGGCAGCAGCATCAAGCTTGTGCTCCGCCCCCAAAGCCGCCAACTTTGTATCTAGTCGGGCGATCTCTGCCTCCCTGTTAGAGATCACCTAGTCTTGCTGGTCCATCATCTTGGCGATGGCAGCAATCACCTTCTCCTTCTGCACAAAAGACAAACAAGAAACAAGTTAGAAATCCTGAAATGAGAAAGTATGCAGATGGCATCGCAAAGAATTATACCTCCTAGACTCTTCTCGTGGGCCTCTGAGGCCTAGCCTCCAAACCTGGTTCAGGTGGTGGTGGGCCGGAAGTGACGCCCTCGTGAGGGAAGCTGGTAGTAGCCTCCTCCAGAATCTCATCCAAGAGCCCATCATCAGCATCATCCGTAGCGACAGCAGGCTCCCTGGCTACGACCTCCGCAGCAAGTGTCGGAAGATCAAGATCAACCACTGGCTCCTCAGCAGCGTCTGCATAATTGGGGAGCCAACAGATGGCTCCTACGCCTCCACCGGGGGCTCACAGACTCGCTCCGTAAAGGACTCCATCTACACCGCTTGAGGAACCGCCTGCGGCGTGGGCTGCACCAAGATAACACCTCCCCTGGCCTCTGGTAAGTCTTCAAAAGATTTTTTCAATCCAGTGGTACTGCCGGGGCCGCTGCAAATCGCGACTGTAATGTAATCGGGCCCCAAAGATGACGAGGAAGGTGTCTCCAACACCATCCTTTTGGGCTGTGGATCGATAAAGTCATCATCTGTGGGGCAGGGGCGGATAAGTTGGCCCTTGGACTCTTCCGACAGCACCATTATCACCTGTGGCCTGAGCTTTTGAACTGGGAAAGGCGGTCCCCAATTCACCTTCTTGGCCTCTGCCCTAGAGACCAAGAAATCCCGTTTGAAGTCCAAAATATAGTCATTGACCAAATTGGTCAATCACTCTAAGGACGCCGTCTCTGCCACAAACAGCGTCCCAGTGTACACATCCAGCACCTGACCCCAATCCTTCGTAAGGGGCCAGGTCTCCTCCACACTCACAAAAAAGAACCAATTCTTTCAGTTCTTGAATAAATCATAAATGGCCGTGTTTATCTTAAGGCAAGGACGATGGACAAGGGAAATCCATTCATCTCCCTGATTTATTTTAAAAAGTCCCTTCACCATGGACATCGTCAACCTCTTAGAATGTTTGCGAAGAAAAAAATACAAAGGGTGCAAATCTACCATATGGCGTTAACATGGAGCTGGGAAACAGGAACTCGTAGGGCTTGCAAGATTGACTGCAAGTCGTCCAGCAGAGGAATACGAATGCCTCTCCTCATGTGGGCCTCGTATATCGTCACTTGCCCTGCTGGTGGAGAGAAGGGCCAGTCGTCCTTGCCCGGGACCCTCCACGCAATATCCTTGGGAATATTGAACTTGACACACAACACCTTCACATCACCCTCTCGAAGAACAGAAGAGATGTCGGCAACGGAGGTTGAGGCCATGGGTAACAGAGAAGCTAGGGTTTCTTTGCGGAATGAGAAAAGGTTGAAGACATAGAAGGCAAAGTAAGGAGGCGTAAGAGAATATTCAAAACAAGGAGGGAAACTTAAACAGCAGGGTGTGAAATGCCTTAAACCACCTCAGAAAGGATGACATCATTCCTACCACGTGTCGCCTCCCTAATTGGCCCCATAAAAAATAAATCCTCTAACGCATTAATGGCCTGGATATCGGTCCAACCAAGAGAAGATGCATGTCTACTTTTGGCCTGACAAGCCTGCTAAAGGCCACGCGTCAATCAAGGCTCACAGAAAGTTTTCTGAATTCTAGCAAAAAATGGTCAACAGCTCCGGTCAATTTTCTTCTCCAGATCTGACCAAAGACAATCAACAGCTCTGGTTAACTTATTCTCCGGATCTGGCCAAAGACGGTCAACAGCTTTGGTCAACTTTTTTCTCCGGATCTGACCAAAGATGGTCAACGAATCCGGACAATCTTCTTCTCCAGATCTGATCAAAGTCGGTCAATAGATCCAGCCAACTTTCCTCTCTGCCTTTTATAGAGTACTCCCGGATCCTCAAACAATGAAGGGCAGTGAGGGACATCCCATCATAAACATGCCGGATGCCATAATTCTGGCTACCGACATGGGAGCTAGTGATGAGTATACTGTAATATGGGCTGGTCCACGGTCAAAGAAGGCCAAAATAGCCTGTTGGACGGTCAAGTCAAATGATGGTCCAACAGGAGGCGAAGGCCAAAATTCCAAAATGTCAAAAACGGTCAACGTCAGTGTTGACTGTCGAGACGCTAGCAAGCGGCCAACTTGTGTACAGACGGTCAACCCGAGCGTTGATCGAAAGTACTGTAGCAGCAGGCCTAAAAATGTAATAAACTTGCTACGAGCTAGGGCCAATTTGACAGGCGAACTCATGTACAAAAAGCAACGATCGTTTCATGATTACACGCTTTCCTAAAAAATGATCTTCTTCGAAAAGGTGGCAATGAACTCAGCACCAACGTTGGAGTCAAAACGGTCATAAGAGCATGAAAGAAAGAAGATGATTTGAATATCCGTTGTACTATTCAGAAGGAAAAAGATCCATCAAATTATGCCTGTCAAGCCCACCAACTCAAAGAAGGCCGCTATTATCAGTCCAGAAGAACACGCCACATTGTCCAAAGAAGGTGGCACTCCTGCTATCCATATAAGCTTGAAATCTTCACTCTAGAAGGGACAGTCACAGAAACAGACGCTCTGATATACGCTCTGAAACAAGGCTCTAAAATAGAAACTCTCGAATACGCACTCTAACTTTCCTTCAAGAGAACATTCAGAACATATTTTCTAGAACAACAGAGAGACTTCCTACAGTCTAACTCACAAACGCTTACAGTACTTGAGCAAAGACTCTCTCTCTTTTTCTCTCTGCATAAGCGTTCACCTTCAAACCCACCAAATGCCTCCATATTGCAGAAGTCCTTCCAAGCTCTCGAAGAATTATTTCCCAAAGCTTCCACACTAACGGGACGCCACTTCCACTCGCTCTTTGTGAGCAGTAAGTTGGAACTCACATTCTCAATGAGCCGACACTCCCTACATACTGATTCTCTCTCTCTCTCTCTCTTTAACTCATCAGTTTACATTCCCTGATTTGAAGGTTTTTTTATTGACTTGAGCGTCAGAATATTTTCGATGGGACAACCTCCCGCCGACACACTGACCTCTCAATTACTTTAGTGGTGTGCAAGATTCAGACTCAGTGAACGGAGCCGGGTCGAACCATCCAGACGAATCCGAATCTGTTCGAAGTCGGATCTAGGTACGCATCAGGAAGGTAGCTCCAACTCATTTCCTTTGTTAATTTTTACTATATTATCTTGTAGGCATCTCTTTTTATTCTCCCTAAAACTGTTATTAAGTTGATTGATTGTAAACTCAAGACTTCCCTTGTCTTGGTTTCTCGAATGAGAATTGCATGGCTATTTATAGTTGCTGTAGATTGTGCATTTCATTGGCAACTTTATCTTGCTTAATCCCTTCAAATGCACACTCTCAACTCTGGAATAGTGTCCTTTGATTTTGCAGTTGTTTTCATTTTGTGTTGTTTTTTTTAAAAATAAAAAATAAAGAAAAAATTATTTTAATTATTCACTTTTGTTTTTCTGTCTATCCGTAATTTGAATTATTAATAATATATGTATTTCTAGAATTAAAGAGTTTTGCGTTTTATATTGTGTGCTTTTAGAGCCTGTCTCTATCTGTCTATGGTATTTTTATTTAAATGTGGATTTTAGGTAAATATTTTGGACTTCTGAACTTATTCTTCAAATATTTTGTTGCCAAGGCAATGTTGCCATTGTTAAGTTTTAAGAGCAACTTGTTTTAAAAGTTTCACCTTTTAGCTCTTTGAGCTTGTCATTCAAATATTTTACTGTAAAACCTCAGATGTTGTCATTGTTAAATATCAAGCTCTCCTTATTTTAAAAGCTATACCTTTTAGTTTTGCCCCTGGGACAACCACTGGGGTTTGATTTTTTTTTTTAAATAATAATAATAATAATATTATTATTATTCTTTTCGACTTCGTCTTTAGTTTTTTTTTTTTTTTTTTTCCGATTAGTTTTCCTTCTCGTTCGGTGATGGCTTATTTTAGGCCTTTATTCAATGTTTCTGGCCTTTGTTGACATTGTTGTATAAATTGGTGTCCTTTCATTGTAAATTTCCTTTTATTTATTGAACTCTGTTGTTACTTATAAAAAAAATCTTTTTCAAAAACTATACGAGCCTCTAAATCAAGTTCGTCTAATACTACTACGAGTTTTCATAGAGTGGCATTAACCACTATTATTATAATAACTAATGTTTTCGTAAATACCTATAAAAACCAACATAAAAATATAAATTAATTAAACTATGTAAATTCCCATAAAAATCAACATAAATTAATTAAATAAAACAACATAAATACCTATAAAAATCATTATTTACTATGTCACTAATGACATATTCCTTTAAAAAATAATAAAAATAAAAAAGTAACTAAAAATAATAAAAATCCAGCACAAGTCCAATTAGTCATACATTTGAGGGGTGTTGCGATACTGGTTCCATATGGTGTGCATACGATACTGAATAACAACTGTCGGATCCCTATCTAATGTCCATTATTAACCTTTTATTTTAAATATATATATATATATATATATTTTAAAAAATAAAAAATAAAAAACGAGAATGGAGATCCGATAACTGCCGTATGGTACCGTATGCTTGCCGTACGGATGGCGCATTACAGCGCCACTGCTAATGTGGGTTTCGTACGGTGTACGTACGACACTATACGGGAGTCGTCAGATCTCCATCTAACATCCATTACTAACCATTTTATATAAAAAAATATTTTTTTATTTTTTTAATAGTAAAAAATTGAGAGGCGTTAAATAAATATTCGACCGCTGCCATATGGCTTAAAACCCGCATCGAAGCACCCGTAGTGTCATTAGTCTTACACGTCCATGTGCTTGACTATTGAGTTAATTGTGGTTTAAAAAAAGGAACTTATCTAGGACGACTCTGTTGACTCGTACTCCATTAAAAAACAACACTATATCTTCTACAATATCTCCATCACGTTATCACGTGTTGACTTTGAAGTCCTTCATTGTCTTTGTCAAGTCATTTTTGAGGGTAGGTTTCATCAAAGGCAAGTGGTGAATGGTCATTATCTTACCCTTGAGGACATAAAATAAAATAGAGGTATAAATTCACGGACAATGATAACAAATGCCACAATTTGGGCCGGGTTTAGTAATAAATAAATCATTTACTGTCATACATAAACACACAAATTACACATTTTAAAAAATATCAAACGTGATCAATACATAAAACTTTATGCCAAATACTAGTAGAGATGGCCATAACCTCAAGCCACCACAACTAAACACTGACGATGTCGATGCCAAGAAACAACTAAACACTGACGATGTCGATGCCAATAAATTTGGTATTGAGAGAGCATAATAGTGAACTAAATGTCGGACAAGTATGTTTATAAGTAAAGTAATAAACATCAAATGTCACAAAA
>JAOVVI020017431.1:0-10614 GCA_028571085.2 Nepenthes alata | reverse complement strand
ACTTGAACTATGATGGGGCTTTCTTCACTTGGAACGACGGTAGAGAGTCAGGTTCTCGTATATATCGTAAGCTGGATAGAGTGGTTGTTAATGGTCCCTGGCTTATGGAGCTTAACTACAAAGCCTCTTTTCCCCCGGCCAGACTATCTGACCACTCACCCTGCATTTTATCCCCATTAACCATGAGACATCCAAAAATTGGTTGTTTTCGATTTAATAACTTCATCACTCAACATCCTCAATTTATTTCCATTGTTCAACAGAGTTGGCAGTGTAGTGTTCAAAGAGTCCCCATGTTCCAGATTGTGTCTAAATTGCGGCTGATAAAGGGGAAGATAAAGGACTTAAATCAAAGCATTGGAGACGTCTCTAAAGAAGTCTCAAGAACGTGAAAGGCCCTTAAGGAGTATCAGAAGGCTGGTCTCCTTCCTACACTTCTACCCATTGTTAGCGAAGAAGAGAATTGTAAAGCTACTTATCGAAGGGCCCTGAGGCAAGAACTGGATTTTCTTCATCAAAAAGCAAAAATAAAATGGCTCAAAGATGGTAATCAGTGCACGAAATATTTTTTTCGCTCTATTGCTGGAAATCGTAACAGAAATAAGATCCTTTCCTTAATCAAAGAGGATGGCTCGTCTACAAACAGCTTGGATGAGGTTCAACATCTCTTCATTAGCCATTTCGCTTGCCTCCTAGGATATGGCAGAACGAATGAACACTTCACCAAGGAAAGGCTCCGGCCGTTTATCCTCCATACTATTCCTGAACACCTCCACCTTGGCCTCTGTAGTCCAATTACTGCTGAGGAGATACGTCAGTCCCTTTTCTCAATTGATGATAGTAAAGCTCCGAGCCTGGATGGTTTCTCTGCTAAATTTTTCAAAGCGGCCTGGAATGTGGTGGGGCCTTCGATTGTTGAAGCTATCCAAGACTTTTTCCAGCATGGAAAGCTCCTAAAGTAGATTAATGCGACCATCTTATGCTTAATTTCGAAGGTCAAATCTCCCTCAAAGGTTTCAGACTTTCAACCCATCTCCTGCTGCAATGTCTTGTACAAGATCATCTCTAAGATTATTGCCATCCGTCTTCAGCCAACACTGCCTTATTTAGTCAAGCTGGTAGGAACATTGGAGACAATATTCTTCTGGCCAGGAATTACTTCATAAATATCACTTGAACAAGGGAGTCCCGCGTTGTGCTTTGAAGGTTGATCTGATGAAGGCCTATGACTCCATCCAATGGGATTTTATAATAGCCGAGCTCGAATTGATGGGATTTCCCCCTCCAATGATCATATGGATCAGGCAATGCATTACCACCACTTCGTTCACAATCAATTTAAATGGCGAGTCTGTGGATTTCTTCCGTGGTGCCAAGGGTCTTAGACATGGGGATCCTCTATCGCCTTATCTTTTTGTATTGGTGATGGAGGTCCTAAATGGTATTCTGGAAGTCAAAGCTCGGCGAAATTCAGACTTTCAGTATCACAGGAGATGTGAGAAAACAAGAATTGTGATGCTTGGTTTTGCGGACGACATCATTCTATTCTCCAAAGCCGACATTAATTCTATAAAGATTTTTCATGATTGCCTCAAAGATTTCAAAAATCTTTCCGAGCTTGCTCCAAATCTAGATAAAAGTGATATTTTTATCTACTCGGGGAATGAGGATACCAATCAGATTATTCAAGGCATACTCGGTTACAAAAGAGGTAAACTCCCAGTTAGATATCTGGGTGTCCCTCTCATCACCACTAAGCTCTCCATCAGAGATTGCAAACCTCTCCTTGATAAAGTTCAGCAGAGAATTTCATCATGAAGGAACAGATGGCTTTCTTTTGGTGGGAAACTCCAGCTAATTTCATCCATTCTCTTGACAATCCACACTTACTGTGCTTCTTTGTTCATTATTCCAAAATCCATACTAAAGAGTATGGATAGGTCCATCCGCTGCTTTCTGTGGCACGGTTCCACCGAAGGGAATTATACTACTAAGGTTGCCTGGAATGATGTTTGCGCGTCTAAAGAGGAAGGAGGATTGGACATAAAAAACATAGTAGCTTCTAATAAAGCCTTGTTGTGTCGCCATTTTTGGAGGATCATCACAAAGGACCCGGTCTCTGTATGGGTGTCTTGGTGTTATGCTTATCGCATCAAAGGTAGGTGCATCTGGACCATAAAAATTCCTGATTCAACTCCTTGGAGTTGGAAAAAGCTCATGAAACTCCGTATTATTCTTCGCCCAAAGATTCGCTACCATATTGGTAATGGAGTTGACACTTTCTCATGGCTGGATTTTTGGCATCCTCTTGGACCTCTCTGTGATCGGTTCAATGAGAGAGTCAGATGTATAACTGGTTTGCCCACTGATGCGAAAGTCAAGGATATCATCAAGTAAAGAAAATGGATGTGGCCTAATCCTTTTGATATGGAAGTTGCTGTGATTGTTGAAAGCATGCCACCTTATAACCCTAATTCCTCCTGTAAAGATGTGGTAAAATGGTGTGAAGGTAGCAATGGGGTTTTCTCGACTAAATCTGCATATGGGTTATTCCAAGAGTCCAAAGAAAAGGTGGCTTGGTTTAACCTTGTCTGGGGCCCTAAGTACACTTCAGCTCATGCCTTTATTCTGTGGCTGGGTATACGCTAGAGGCTTAGCACTCTGGATCGGGTGAGCACTTTCATCCAGCAACTGGCAACCTGTATCCTGTGTACCAACGGAACTAAAAGTCATGACCACCTTTTCTTTACTTGCCCATTCACTTCAGCAGTTTGGAGGATGATGCGCCGTAAGGAAGGGATTAGTTGGCCTAATCCAAATTAGCATACCAACATTATGTGGGCTGCAAACATATGGAAAGGAAAAAACCTCAAAGCGCTCTCTTTTCGCCTCACTCTTGCTTCCACTGTTTACTTTATTTGGAAAGAAAGAAACCAACAAATTTTTAAAAAATCGATGTCTCAAAATGAATCCCAAATGATTAATCGAATCACTTCTGTGATTCGGTGTAAAGTGAAAAACACTCCCGTAGACAGGACGCATAGCAACAGATCTATTCTAACAAGATGGAGTATCCCTCATTTGAACTGGAGGTCACCTGAAGATCAGCGCTAATTGGAATGTTAAAGTCAGATTAAGGCCGACGTCAGCAGTCTGGAAGAGATTATAAAGCCTACCATCTCCAGTTGCCAACATGTGGGAGCTACTCCCTGTTTTTTTTTTTGTGCCGAATTATCTAGCAAATATGCTTTCCTGCCGACATTTAGAGGATTCAGTGGCTGTGAGGCATACTGCCTGAGATGTGTAGTTACTGATTTTCTTTTGATATACTTATGTTTTGGGTTGGCCGGTCTGCCTATTGACCGGCCATATTGGTTAAACAAAGATTTTTTGGCCGACCAACTGTTGTCTGTTGTCTTGACGGGTCAAAAAAGTAAAAAAAGGTGATATTTCGGCGGTAAACTTGTTGACCGGCATTAGGTGTTTGGCCAGTCAACAAGTTGACCGGCATCGGGGATTGCAGAATGCACATTTTTCTGCCTTGAAGGGTTGCCCGGTTGGGCTGACGTGGTCGTGTTGGGGCTCATCAGCAATCTGGTCCCTACTCTCTTGCTTGGCCAGTTTTGGTTTGGCCAACAGAAAAAAAAATATTTTTCGACCAACCAATGTGTTGTCCGTTGTCTTGACCGGTCAAAAGTTGACCGGCCAACTTGGTAATAAAAAAAAGAGACGATTTTTGGGCGGCAAACTTGTTGACCGGCATAAGGGGTTTGGATGGTCAACTCTATTGACCGGCATCATGGATTGCGGAATGCGCCTTTGTCCACCTTGAAGGGTTGCCCGGTTGGGCTGACGTGGTCGTTGTGGTGCTCATCAGCAATCTGGTCCCTACTCTCTTGCTTGGCCGATTTGGGTTCCCGCAACTTTGCATATCTGATGCTGAGTGGGGCGTGTGCTGTTGGAGTTTTCCTCCCCCTGGTTTCGCTGACGTGGATGCATTGGCAGTGCTGAGCGTCCCGGATCCTACAATCACACTTTCCCGGTTTGGTGTAGGCGTTTGGTGCCTAAATGCCGACTATTGATTTTTGGTTGCACTTTTGCTTCATGTATTGTGTCATGATGCTCAAGGGATGCCCTTGATTCTATGTTCTACCTCAAGTCGGCACAACACTTAGAATAGAACAGAGATGGTGTAATTTCTTATTCTTTTAATGCAATTTAATTACTTACCAAAAAAAAACCTGTGGAAGCATTAATCATTGTTCCGTCAAAATAAAAGACATATTACGACCAATTATACATATTCAATATCCATCCACAAGTGACATAATTAAATGCAAAACTATCCAAATTTCCAAAATCTTCATGATAACTCCGAGACTTTAATGTCTCCCTTGCTGAGCTTTAGCTATGCCTGACCGTCCAGTATCATCTTTATTGCCTTATCTGGAGGGGCAAAATAAAACAGTGAGCCGAAACCCAACAAGGTACCTGTAATGGGCCGAATCCTAAAATATAAAAAATCCCCGATGTCGAGTTAAAATAATCTAGAAAAATGAGTTCGGGATAGTAATCCAGTCAACAAGTGTTGGCCGGAAGGTGTGAAGGAGTAATCTGGTCAACGTAAAATGTTGACCAGAAAACGTGAATGGAAGGAAGGACGGGAAACAGGAAAGTAATCCGGTCAACGCCAGTTAGTTGACTTGAATGTGATTAAATGAGAAACCTAAATCCGTTCATGGTCAGTTGACCGGGAATTAATAAGGAAATTCTTTGGAAATGTAGAACCATAAATAATCTTGTTAATCGGAAATTAATAAGGAAACTCTTTGGAAATGTAGAGCCATAAATAAGGAAACTCTTTGAGAAATGTAGAGCCATAAATGACGGCCACTAGACCCAAGGGCCTATAAATAAGAATTAGAGAAGCATGAGAAAAAGGCACTCAATAGAGTTTTCTAGTAAAGGAAGACCAAAAGTTCAAGGCAAAGTAAAAGAAATACAGGTAAGAGTACTCACCCTTGTTTTAAGTTCATGATTATGCATGTTTGCAACGCAAGTATATCTGATTTTTTCTATGAACTTATATTTCGGTATGTATGATATTTGTTATGATCGTTTGATTTAAGGAAGAATCTTGGTTAACTGCATGTTTAAAAGAAGCCTGTATTCATGATGTTTGATTTTCTTTATGCACGAAGTATGGTTATTTGCCGGTCTTCATGAACTTTGATAATTGCATGTTTAAGGAAAAGACTTTCGATTGTTGAGAAAAAGACCTCCGGCTTTTGAGATATGACCTTTGGCTTTTGATAAATGACCTCCGGCTTTGTTAAAAGAAAGGTATTTGGAATTTGTCCCATGAAAGTTGAAACCAGGCATGAGTACCTTGAATTTGGACTCCAGATTTTTGTTGAAAAGAACTACGGCTTGCAGTAAAAAGAACTCCGCCCTTTGATAAACAACTCCGTCTTTTTTAGAAAAGAACTCCGACATTTTGGAAAAAAGAACTCCGCATTTTTAAGAAAAGAGCTCCGGCTTTTGAGAAAAAAGAACTCTGACCTTTTCAGAAAAGAACTCCGGCCTTGTTAGAAAAAGAACTCTGGCCTTTATAGAAGAAGAACTCCGCCCTTGTGAGAAAAGCATTCCAGTTTTTAAGGAAAAGACTTCCTGCTTTGACGAATAAGACCTCTGACTTTTGATCAAAGAATGTTCGACTTTAATATGATTAAAGGAAAGGCTATACGGACTTCAATTGTTGAAGTTAAAGAACAAAGGCTATAAAAACAAGGAAAATGTATGTAATCCGGACATCAAGTGGAACTCTACGACTTTCAACTTTTGAACTATGACGGATGGCCATCAAAAGACATGAACTAATAACCGAGTCTCCATTAAACTTGTTGTTAAAGATGGATGATGGATATTGGAGTGACACTCGAGGTTTGCCTCCTGGGCCACGGGGGGAGACTTTTGGTGGCATAAGACTTTCAGACTACGGCCCCGTATGTGGGGTTAAAGACATTACCTCCCACCTCGGGGAGCATAATGAGAGGATACGGCTCTAGGTTATGGGGTAGCACACAACCCTTCCTCGATGTTATCCGCTCCCGTCCGGTCCCTAAAGATAATAAGAAATTTGAATGATTTTTATGAATTTTCCAAAGACAAGATAATAAGAATAAGAACAAGGAAATTCTGAACTAAAGAAGAAACGATATGATTATTTTTGTATGCTAAGTTATTTTATGAAACTCTGTTTTGATCCGATTATATATATGTTATGGTTTCTGCATGTGAGTATCTGGCTGGGCTTTTTTGCTCATTCTTGCCACTTTTCAGATGATGAGAGGCTTAGGGAGGATGAAGTTGAGTAGTGCTTTAAGATGTAGCAAGATGGCAGAGCTGGCCGGAGTTGATCAATGAAGAGCTTAATTTATTTTTCTTTTGATGTTTTGAGAAGACTTGTAAAATAGTTCCACTGTATAAGAATCTATGGATGTTAGCATATTTCCGTGATTACTTTTTGGATAATAAAAGTGAAATGTTTAGTAAGCATCTCAAGCTTTCAGGTCTGTCTAACCTCAATGTTGGTCGGCCTGGTTCGAAATTAAAATCGGAAAGACAGCTCATGAAGTTCGGCCTCAAACAATCCTGTGTAAAAGAAAAGAAAAATTTTTTTGTCCACATTATTATTATTATTATTATCTTAAGGCATGTTTATCATCACAAGCGGGTGCCCGGGGATGTTACAATTGTCAAATTATATGAACTCTGATAATTGCATGTTTAAAGAAAAGACTTCTAACTCTGATATTAATGTCTAAGAAAAAGAGTTCCGGACTTTTGATGAAAGAGTACTCCATCGTTTAAGAAAAAGAGCTTCGAATTTTAAATGAAAAAGAACTCCGGTTTTCAGAGCTCCGGATTTTAAAGAACTCCAGCTTTTAGAGCTCCGAATTTTAAAGAACTCTGGCTTTTAGAGCTCCGAATTTTAAAAAACTCCGGCTTTTGAACTCCGTCTTCTTAAGAAAAGAACTTCAGCTTTGAGATGATTAAAGGAAAGGTTATACGGACTTCAACCGCTGAAGTTAAGAACAAGGCTATAAGAAAATGCATGTAATCCGGATAACAAGTGGAACTCTACGACTTTCGTACTATGATGGATGGCCATTAAAAGATATGAACTAAGAACTGAGTTTCCATTAAACTTGCTGTAAAAGATGGATGAAGAATATTTGTATGACACTCGAGGACTGCCTCCTAGGCCACGGGGGGAGACTTTTGGTGGAATAAGACTTTTGGACTACGGCCCCATATGCTGGGTTAAATGCATTACCTCCCACCTCGGGGAGCATAATGAGAGGATACGGCTTTAGGCTGTGGGGTAGCACACAACCCTTCATCGATGTTGTCCACTCCCGTCTGATCCCTAAAGATGATAAGAAATTCGAATGGTTTTTATAGATTTTCCAAAGACAAAATAATAAGAATCAGAACAAGGAAATTCTGAACTAAAGAAGAAACGATTTGATTATTTTCGTATGCTAAGTTATGTTATGATACTCTGTTTTGATCCGATTATATATATATGTTATGTTTTCTACATGTGAGTATCTTGCTGGACTTTGTAGCTCATTCTTGCCACTTTTCAGATGACGAGAGGCTAATGGAGGACGAAGTTGAGTAGAGCCTTAAGATGTACCTAGATGGCATAGCTGACCGGAGCTGATCAATGAAGAGCTTAATTTATTTTCCTTTTGATGTTTTGAGAAGACTTGTAAAATAGTTCCGATGTATAAGAATCTATTGATGTTAGCATGTTTCCGTGATTACTTTTTGGAGAATAAAATTGAAAAGTTTAGTAAGCATCTCAAGCTTTCAGGTCCATCTAACCTTAATGTTGGCCGGCCTGGTTTGAAATTGAAATCGGAAGGCCAGCCCATGCAGTTTGGCCTCAAACAATCCTGTGTAAAAGAAAAGAAAAATTTTTATGTCCACATTTTTATTATTATTATTATCTTTAGGCATGGATTTAGGATTGACGGCGACTTTATGCGGTGGAATAAGGTCGGTCCGTCATAGTTGATATCAGAAAAAGAACTGAGATTCTTTAGGTCAATTTGAATTAACATGGAAACTTAGGACAGGATAGTTACGGCAAAGGGGGGGTTAGCTTTACTTATGTTTTGGGACGGAGTAAATTGTGATAGCCACCCTTGGCAAGTTTACTGACAGAAATATTCTTTTCAGAAATTAAAGTCGTCCCTGAAGTTATGTCTAATAGAGGAAGGTGAAACGTACGGATTAGCAACTCTCTGGATTGGTAGGCAAGGTACTTGAACCTGTTAGATAGGATGGCTGAAGTTATAGAAGCCTTGGCTCCACCAACTCCCGTGACCACCCCAATTCCTGTTCATCAGGAGAGGTTGGTCTACGATCACTTTACCAACGAGCGAGTTCCTGAATTCTCAGGGGAACCCGACCCGTTAAAGGCAGACACCAGGATCCAATGACAAAAGAAGTTATTTGCGATTATTAAGTGCCACATGTCGCAATAAGAGGAAAGGCCTTGGGCTTAATATTGTAAATTGGTGTCATTTTGGGGATTCCAAATCCATGTCTGCATGGTGTTTTTCAGCCAGCTAAGGTATCAAGAGATTGATGAAGTCTTCCTATAGAACATTCAATGAGAATCTGAGTTAAGAATAATTAGTATATGCGGCCACATCTTAAAGTTATTTTGTGGTCATTAAGGGGCTTCGGCCGTGTGACTATTTGAGAATGATTATAGAAGGAATATTAGGTTGACTTATCTATTGACCGATAATTTGAGGTTGTGTCAAAATTGATAGAAATTGTTGATAATTCTATGGAGAGCCATGGAAGTGTAGGCTTTGGTATCATTGTGAAATACCCCAAAACATCGAGGAAGATAAGATAGACTGATAAGATCGTTCATAAATTTCAAAATTGAGGAATGCAAATTTTGTGGAGGAAATACCCTGTTAGGCTTATAACTCTTTGGTAGCGTAATCTTGGGATCTATAAGATTTTAAGTGATGGCTATTGGAAAGACTGATTAGTGTCTTGAAAGCTTATGGTCATCTTGGGTCTAACCGAAGTTATTAAATGATCCGATAAGTATTCTCCGAGGACTACAATTCATGTGAGACGTTTGACTTAGAGAGATTTGTAATTAGTTTCGAAGATCGGATGGGTATGGTAGGTTACCATGGAATGTAATGCCGTTGAGAAACGTTAAGGTCATACCATTGCTTTAGTGGGGGAGAAGTTCATGATTAGTGTACCCCATATGTAAGTCAGATGTAGTAATTAAAATCTCTACTTTGAAAACTTATGACTTTGTCCATGAAGATCGTCATTACCTAAAGTTTAAAAGCCAAAATAGTTGTACCATTAAAAGGATGACTATATGATATCTCATGTAGACAAACATGTTTAAAGGTTGAGCTAGTGAACCCCGGTGTTTTCTTTGGAAAAGCAGACATCAATGTTGGTAATTGATGCTGCGAGTCTTTGGACTTGTATATTTTTGAAGTTTCATAGGAGATGTAAAAGATGAACCATAAGTCTAAATAATTGGGTGATAGGATGCCATGATCTTGAATTGGGATCTTAAAATTCTCGATAATGATTTAAAGTTATGTTGACACTTGGAGTGATTGTTATGACTGTAATTCGGAATGAGGCAGTGATCTGAGGATTTTGGGATTGTCTTCATAATATGACTATCATAGAACTATTTAAACCACATCGTAAGCATTGTGAACCCATGACTCAGAGATTTAAGAGTAAGATTAAGGTCCCTGGGATCAAACCTTTTGAAGCATGGAATGAACTGAAGTGAAAATTCATTGAATTTGTTTGAAGTATCAAATTAAATTGGAAAAATAGTCAGCATTACTGTAAGTCACTCTTAAAATTTGGGGATTGTTATAAGGTTTTACTTGTATCAAGGTTGAGATAAGTGTCTGGGTTGAGTCGTTCTGAGCGGCTAAGAATTTATTTTATGATGAGGATTTTAGAGGATTCAAATGTTTGAGGTTTCCTAGAGTAATCCTTGTTTGTAGGAACAACTTCTGGATACGAGAAAGAATACATGTGGTTATTGAGGATTGTCAAATTTTGAGGATAAAATTTCTATAAGTGGGGAAGATTGTAACGACCCAGATTTTAGAACATAGAAAATTCGAGTCATCGAGTCCATATAATCCAGTCAAACGTCAGTTGATCGAAAATATAATAAGAAAAGTAAATCGGCCTTAAGATGAAATCAAGTTCAACCCTTACATGATGAAAACAAGTCCGGATTTCATTGATGAAAAAGAAGTCCGGATTTTCTTGATGAAAAAAAGGTCCGGATTTTCTTGATGAAAAGAAGTTTGGATTTCCTTGATAAAAACCTAGTTCGAATTTCCTTGATAAAAAGAAGTCCGAATTTCATTGATGAAAATCTAGTCCGAAATATTCCTTAATAAAAATCTAGTCCGGATCTCCTTGATGAAAAGGAGTTCTGAATATTCCTTGATGAAAAGAAGTCCAAAATATTCCTTAATAAAAATCAAGTTCAGCCATGTAAGGCCGAAGTGG
>JAOVVI020017428.1:0-10615 GCA_028571085.2 Nepenthes alata | reverse complement strand
GGAGTGCCGACGGGGGACAGCCCCCCGTTGGCCTCTGACCTCTTGTTCATTGTTTGTGTTGTGCAGGTCCAGGTTCAAAGAGACGGAGACCGGACCCTTCACCTGACGCCGCCGCGTGCTTAGGAATCTGAAGGCTCCCTAATCCGTACAGACAATCGCGGACCCGGGACGCAACAGATTTGATTGTAGAAATTTAGAATCCTAACTTTGTGAACACTTTTACCTTAATTATTTGATATTTATTTGTATGTATTTTGTATATACCATTTTATTGTTCTGGAAATTATATTGGGTACTTTGTATGAAGGGATTTATTATCTAAAAGTCATGAAATTTTATTTGGCTAAATGTAGTAAGGATTTTTAAATTTTTTTAAACTTTATGATAATTTGTGCATATATTTGAAGTCTTGTAAAAATTTAAATTCACAAAAATATAAAAATATGTATCCGAATAAGTCCGCAAGAATACAGAATATGTATCCATATTTGTAAGAATATGGAATTATGTATATGTATCCCAAATATATAAAATATGTATCCATTTCTATAAGAATATGAAATTTGAATTCGTAACAAGAAATTGGGACTCTATAAGTTGTTATCTGTTGTCAGTACTAATATCTGTCATCAATTTTCATTATTCATTATTCATCAATAGTATCGGTATCTATCATCTTTATATCTATTATTTATTATCTGTAGTCGGTATCAGCATCTGTTATTTGTATCTGTTATCCGTTATCCGTTGTTCGTTTCCAATATCAATATATTTGTACAGAGTTTCTAATTGAAACATGAAAAAGTAATCATGAAATTGGACTAAAAATTTATATTTTAGAGGGTAGTATTTCTTAACATACCTTAAGATATTATAGGGATATCAAGAAAAATATCCTATCGTGGGGGTTTATGTGACGGGTTTTGTATGCTTAACCTCTGGCAGAATTAGAGGTATAAGGCCTTTCGATTGTGTGGAGTGAGCATAATTTATTTATTTTTATATCTGTTCTATTAGCTGGTAAGGCCTATTAGGCTTTATCACTAAAGATAAATATATTTCTACATGATTTTCAAGACAAAAAGGAATCAATAGTAAAATAAGAAATCTAAATGCAATATCTGGATCCAAAGGAGATATAAACAAGACATAAAAGTTGATTGTATTCCAAAAATATATTTGATCATATTTCATTTTTATGCATCTGCAATATGATCCTGTCTCGTTTATTTAATTTATTTTAAGTATATTACATTTGTCCTTATTTATAATTGTGTCTTGCTAAGTATTGGGCTCACTCCCTTACTTTTTTTTTTCTTCAAATGAGTATGAGCTGATGCCAAACGAGGAGAAGTAGTGGCCACAGGATCGATAGGCTAGAATGATGATTTTTGTGGATTTGTTCATATGTATGGAGGACTTGTGTACTTGTTGGATGGATAAATTCATGTATTTTGTTTATATTGATAATATTCTTATGAGTTTAGTTTCTACTGTGCATCGATGATTTTATATACTTCTGCATGTTATTATTATTTGATATTAGATACCTAGTGGCATCTCTATGTCATGACGTTGTATCCGAAGATATGGCATTGGAGCCACGCATTTATTTGTATTAGATTTTGAATTCTGTGTCTGTTTTGGATGTTGTTTCCATTTTTGATGGATTTTTATTTTATAATTTGCATTTAAATTATTTTGACGGACATTAGGATAGGTGGTATTTATTTAATTCAGAATATTATAAGTAGAGAAGGAGATGCCTTAAGCTTGATCTGCATATTGTGCAGAAACTTAGGATATGATAAGTCGGATTGGATAGTCCTAGTTATCATAGTTAGTGTCTTAAATAAGTTAAGTTAATTAACTTAGACTTGGACTAAGTTAGGATCATTAGTTATATTTGATCGGAAAGTATATAGTGTCCTAGTTAGTGTCAGAGTTGAATTGTAAATTGACCCAAATTATTCTTATTTAAGAGAGTATCAGCAATGGCACCTAGACGAAGAACTACACGTGGTGGTGGCCAACTGCATGATAGAGAGGTAGAGTACTTAAATCTGCTTGGGAGGATGGCAGATATTATGGAGAATATGGGGCAGCGAAACTTAACTCTAATTCCAGTTTCGGCTCTAGTTCAAGCTTCTGAAAATCCCAGGACAATAGCTTATGATCGTTTAACAAATAAATGTGTATCTGAGTTTTTGGAAGAGTCATATCCACTAAAAGTGAAAAGTTGGATTCGGAGGCTCAAAAAAATATTTTTAGTCATTCGATATCCCGAAGGAGATAAATTGTTATTTGCTTCTGATCGATTGGAAGGCGAGGACGATCATTGGTGGGTAATGAAGAAGAGAGCTCTAGAAGTGTTTGAAGATGAAATTTCTTAGGATATGTTCCAAGATACCTTTATGGACAAATATTTTCCCAATAGTCTTTGGGAATTGAAGAAGAAAGAGTTTATTCGGCCAAAGTTGGGGGATTGTACGGTGCTGGAGTACGATACAAAATTTATTGAATTGTCACGTTTTGTACCTTACATGGTGGTGGATGAGAAAGTGAGGAAGGCAAGAAGATTTTAGCTGGGTTTGAGGTGTGAAATTAAAAAGAAATTGTATCACCTGGTATTTCGGCTCGGTTTATTTAATTATCGATTTATTGTAGTAATAAATAATATAATAATAATAAATATTATTGGTAATTAATAAATAAAGATAATAATAAGTATTATTAAATAATTGGTGAAAAATAATAATAATTTAATAATAATAAAATATCACGCCACTCACCTCTCCTCAAATCTGCCCACCTTTTCCTTCCTAAATTTTATGTCTCTCTCCCTTTCTCTCTCTCGCTCGCTCCCCACAACTACCGCCAGCATTTTCTCCCACTCGAAGCTTCCTCAAATAGCGTCGTTACCTTCTTTCTCTTTCTCTCTTAGCATCCTCTAACAAATTTGGTCGTTCTCTCTTCCGTTCGAATCTCCAACGGCCGAAAGACCTAACAAATTGTGCGCCATTTCCACCGCATGATTTCCGGTTGTCTCTCCACGATTTCCACTCCATGGGCCTATATAAGCCCGGTTCCAGTTAGGGCAGAGAAGGAGGGTGGAGACGAGCAAAGAGAGAGAAAGCAGAAAGGGGGTTCTGCCATCGGGCTTCTGTAAACCGCCACCGGGGCACCTCCTTTTTGTTTGATTTTGCTATCGTTGCAGTCGTCGATCGGTGCCAGAAGGAGAGTCGCCGTTGCTGTTTGAAGCCGCTGCTGTAGTTGTGCCAAAGCCGACACCGCCATTGAAACCCTAGCCATGTTTCAGTAACCGGGTGAATCAGGCAAGTGAATTTCCTTTGTTGTTATTTCTCCTCTAATTACAATTAATTTCCTTTATTGTCATTTCTCTTCTTGCTCTGCAAATAAACCTTCCTTTATTACAAATCTGCTTCTTCTCTCCCTCAATTTTCACGATGCTGTGGAAATTGGGAAATTATTGTAGAATCTGAAATCGGGAAGAACAGGGGCTACGTGCTCTGCTGGGGCACTCGGCTTTTGGTTGAGAGAGTGGGATTTGGAAATTGGGTATACGTATGCTAAAATATATATATGTGTTGAGATAAATGCAAGCAAATATATATACGTGCAGTATTGTGTGTGTGTATATATATATATAATTAAATAAGTAAATACTTATTGTACATTAAGTGCGTAGGTGTGCATTAGCCATGTGTGTATGAGCGGCGTATTTGTGGGGGCATATTGCTATGTGCATAAGGGAAGGGCTGCTTTGTGTGCCGGCAGTAAGGTTGATACTGCCGAGGACTGTTGTGTTTGCGTAGCTATGAATGTGTGAGTTGCCGTGCGCGTGAAAGTAGTCTATAATCTGCTGCTGCCATGTGAGAGTATACAGGTGGGTGCTGCTGCAGGGTAAGTGTGTATAGTTTGAGAGTAAACGGCCAGTGGTGTGCTGGCAGTGTGTGTAATGTGTGTAGCTGTGTGTGTGTGTGTGTGTACGATTGTGTATTGCTGTGTGTGCGTGAGAGTTTGCAGGGAGTGCAAAGGGTGGACGTGTAGGTGTGAAGCCGTGTTACCGAATGGTGCGTGTACTGCTGATGCTGTGTGTGTGTACAGACTGTGTTGTAGCTGTGTGTGTGAAAGTGTGTACGTGAAATTGAGGTGCATGTGTATGTGTAAGGTACTAGTTTTCAAAACGTGGTATATTTTGAGTAATGAAATTGAAATAAGTGAATTAAGCTCAAAAGACATGGGAGGAATCAAATTGAAAAGCCCAAAGATCCAGAATTGGCAAAATCGGGAACTGAAGTTGTAAACTATGAAATAATATTCCATGAATAAGATTTCAAGTTTTAAATCAAGATAATCCTAACTTATTAAGCTAATATAATTAAAAGTAGAGTCCTAGAATGTGAAATCTTAGGTTAGAAGGGTCGAAATAGGTCACGGATAGCAAAAACGCGAAACTGGCTTGCCATAGGCTTGACGCGGGCCTGACCCGTGCCCTCCGTGCGCTTGAGCCCCCTAGCGAATGCCAATTCTAGTGTGTTGGTGCTTGAAGTGTGCTCGCTGCGCGCTTGAGCGCCAATAGGCGTATAAGTTGCGTGCGGGTTCTTTTTAAAACATTGGGATGTGTTTTCGGAGAGGAGAAGCAGTAATGTTCGGGCAGAGAGAGAGAGAGAGGAGGGAGAAGGGAGAGAACTGGCCAAACGAAGGCCTTCGGGACGGATTTCGGCTTCGAGCTAGTTGGAGAAATCGTAGAGTGGGTCGAGACAAGTGCATCCATACCCTTTTCTCTCATTTTCTTTGATTTTCGTTCGATCCCCTTTGGAAATTTTTATCCAGATATTCGACCCATGCATGTATATGTATTGTCCATTGTTAGATTATGTATAAATATGAATTCCAAGTCCAAATTTGTAGAAATTGACCGATTTATACGATTTTCGTTCATGAAACCCTAACCCCACATCCGGACGATTTTGAGCTCCGATTTTTGGGGCTTCTGCATAAATTTGGAGTAAAATATTATTACTCATATTTTAATATAATTTATTTATCGTTTGATACCTGAATTTCCTTCTGATTGGCTCAATTTGGCTTCGCCAAACCCTAATAAGCGCCCAACTTGCGAATCCCCCATTTCCCATCGATTATATGTTTAATTGACATCAATTTATGAATTATCATGTCCTAATTATGCATATAGCTCTGCCGGACGTCTGGTTTTACAAGTATCGACCCGTTCGCGATGTTCGGACCCTCTAAAACGGCCATGTTACTGTTCACCTGAGAATAAATGGAAACATTGCATGCTCCCACCCCATTTAATTGTCATAAATTTTATGTCTAAATGTGCATGTGTAATTGTAAGCTTTAGAAAATGTGTTTGTAATCCATTGTGGAGGAGAAATGATCCGGAGCCATTGTATATGGTAATTGCTCGTCGGGGGTAAGAAAATCTACTCTTTTTCACGAATTATGATATCCATGCTTGCAAATCGAATTGTCCAAAGACTTAATTTCAAAAGAAGATAAGAATCGTACAAGTAATTGGAGGAAAATCCACAATGTGTGATATGATCGAATTGATTTTTCGGGCAGAGATAATGTGAATGAAATATGGTGGACCTTCTCTCAAAAAAATAAATAAGTATGAGACAAGGACAACGAACTTATGCTTGTTGGGTAGTATTTCTTGGCTCGCCATTTATATCACGGTGGAAACCCAAGAATTATTTTGACCGCGTATCCGGGCCACTTATGGGGGTAGGTGATGCTTGTGGCACGCCTTAGGATACTAATGTGGAAGAACGAGGATTGCCCTAATGCCCGGGGGATATGGGGTAAAATGTTAATGGCCGAGTTACTGTAGGCCTAAAATGTAGCCGATGACCAAGTTGCTGCAGGCCTAACATATAGCTTTTTAATTGCATAAAAACATGATTAATGTCATCATGCATCCCAAAATGTTCCTTTCCTCTCATGTTTCCTTTTTAATTGCAAATATACGTTGCTCCCATCGCATTATCGTTTTCCTTGTTTATTATAATGCACTTGTTGAGCTGTTTGCTCGCTATTATTGCTTTCTTATTTCCATATTAACACATGCTTATACCCGATCGGGTAAGGTAGATGATTAGAAGTCGAAAATGCTCAAAGTTTATGGAGGATAGCTTGAAGACTTAGTTTTGTGATTATATACCTTTAAGAGCCTTTTGTATTATTTTGATAATCATGATTAATGGCAATGATGATATTATATATGTATTTAGCTTCTCCTGTATTTATTGGATTTAGTTACTTTCACAGGTTTATATGGCTTAATTATGTACCTAGTGGCATCTTGTCTTAACCGACATCATATCTGGAGTTATGACGTCGGTGCCACATGTTATTGACTGTGACTATGGATCCTATGTAGTTATTGTGTTTGTTTGGATGTTGGGATTTGTATCGGATGAGTTTTCTTGTTTTACCAGAGTTGCTTGGGATGGATTATATTATTGTATAGGTTATTTAACAGGTTTTGTATTTGTTTTGATGGCTGTATTAAAGATGAAACTCTATCAGATTTTTGGTAGAAAATACAGTTCGTCATAGTTGTTATCAGAGAAAAGAGATGCCTTAGGTTTAATTTGAATCGTATGCGAAAGTTTAGGATATATTAATATTAATCAAATAAGTTGATATTGGTATAGGACAATTAAGTTAGATTAGGTAGTTCTAATTATCCTGGTTGGCTAGCTTAGACTTAAACTAAGTTAAAGCTAGATAATGAGTTCGGTTGTCTAGCTTATAAGGTCCTAATTAGTATCTGAAGCGCGACATAATCTGTGTTGCGCTGCCTTCAGATAGGATACGAGTAACCGCTATGGCTCATAAACGAGAGTTTACTCGCAGTAGTGTTTGACCGTGAGGTTAAGAGGAGTTGTAGGGAGGCACTTTGAGGCTTAAATTTGATAGTGTCGATTGGGTGCTTGAATTGATCAATATTGATTCGAGGCCTAGGTTAATTGATTCCGGTTCGAGATTTAGGTTTGATCAGCTCGAGGTCTGTATAACTTAGGGTCAATTCGGGTATAGCAAATCTAAGGATGTTGATTTATAACTGATTTAGAGATACTTAAGTGTCTGAACTTTTGGGTAGCTCGAATCCTATTGAGGTTGAGATGTGGATTTTGGAGATTGAAGATGACGTTGCGGTGATCCAATATTTAGAAGAAGATAAAGTGTATTGCCCCATGTAAGATAGGAGGTGAAGTCGACCTCGGGCGGTTGACGTGAAAAGGATCATGGGTCTCGAGAATTAAGAGATATTGTCCAATATGTTTGTGGAAGCTTAATGGATAATGCCTTGTTTCGGTGAGACTTTCTGGAGCATGTTTCAAGAGTGGTTAGTTCGACCGCTCGATTATGGATCATCCTTTATCCCATGGGTCGAACACTTAAGAAGCATAGTACCTTAATTTGAAGCTTTGTGGTGATGGTATAAGGTGTAGAAGTGTCGTCCATCGTGGCGGGAGATAGGGTTCCCGGATCTTGATGTGCGGTATAAGAGTTACCTTAGGATGCAGAATTTGTATTTTATTGGTGTATCCTAAGTTTACTTATTTATTTGAGGATCGTAGGTCTTATACTTGCAATATCAAGGTCTACAATATTTTCTTGGATTTATAGATATGGTTGATTGGATTGATTTAATTGCCTTGTGGCATTAAGGCTCGATATGAAATTGATGGTGACTTGCTATGCTAGATTGAATGGTGGTGGTAGGATATTATACTTGCCGTCAAGTCATGAGATTTTGAATATAAAGCATAGTTGATGGAATGTCGGCGTGATAGTGCCATTCTGCCTATGAGTCGCTTAATGATCATAAGTGTTCAGTTTTGTTAGCATGCAAGACCATACTTGGGCGATATTTGGTGATCACTAAGGAGTTTGGGCTGTGTAAGTATTTGAGGATATACTTCAAGGAAAGAATTAGCCATATTACCTCCTGATTGTTAAATTGATGACCGATGTAGAAGTTGTGCCAAGATTGGCATCAAAATT
Source organism: Nepenthes alata (assembly GCA_028571085.2). Taxonomy (NCBI): domain Eukaryota; kingdom Viridiplantae; phylum Streptophyta; class Magnoliopsida; order Caryophyllales; family Nepenthaceae; genus Nepenthes; species Nepenthes alata. Next base: position 2,545 of record JAOVVI020017428.1, on the reverse strand, counting down.
GAGGACTCTGTGGAACTAATGAGGCATTGACTAAGTATTTGCCAGGAGGTACTTCTGTGCTTTTGGGATAGCCTCATTGATAAATTCTTAGAGTTAATGGGGAGTGCGAACCCTATTTGGGGAAAGATTAATTGATGTCTCGATAGTGTGATTTTCTTGGGTAAAGCTAAACCCAGAAGAGTAATCCAATAAGTATTTCTCGAGGGTCGCAGCACCGTGAGGCATTTTGCTTGAGACGATCAATCTCCGTCGGAATGGGTCATGTGAGGGTAGCTTTTGAGGAATTAAGGATTAGATGATGATCTTTTTATTTGGGTCAACCCGTAATGAGTCTAGTATGTTACGGTAGAGTGTGATCCTTTTGAGGAAGCTCTAGGATTGTGTATCTCTTAACTTGTATGGGTGATTGTCTGGGTTGAGAGGATGTAAAGCCTATGACCAGAATTATGTCACCCATAGTTTGAGGTTAGGCATTGGGGTCATTGTTTTGAGGATTTGTAGATGTTATTTATTGGGATTGCTATTGCTTAATGAACTCTATGGGCAAAGAGGTCATCTTGCAGGAAGGGATGGCCATGCAATAAGATAAGCGGGTAGATTCGCTTGGGGATAGTACCGGTAAGTTTGGTAAGTATTTGAGTTTAAGGTTTTTGGGTGATTTCTTTGATTTCGATGCCTAGGTTGATTATAATCTAAAGATTCTGGGCTTTGCTTTTGTTGTAACAATGTCATTTGGACTTTCTTTAGATTTATAGCTGTAAGTTAACCTAAGAGTCTGATATGAGTCAATGGACGCAAGTTGTAAGGAGATTCTTAGTGTCCTGATAGATGGGTAATCAGAGTAGCGCAGTAGAAGTATGTGGGCCCTTGGCTTGAAAATTTTAGGATGGAGTTAGGATTCCAAGGGGAGATCCTTCTCGAGACATAGAAAGTATCGAGGTGAGAACCTATTAGTTCGTTTGGAGTTTTGTATTAAGCTGGAGAGTTGGTCAATAATTAGGCATACCTTTGAATTTGGGTAGGTTATTGTGAAAGTAGGATTATGATTAGGTTTAACCACGTGGTAGATTAGGGGTTCGTCTTATAGAAAGGTTCCCATCTAAATTTTCGATATAAAGGTAATAGATGTTGAAGATTAGGAGGATTCATATGGTTAAGGTTCTTTAGGAACAATCATCTCTCCAAGAAAGTGATTTGGGAGGGCACAGATGATATATGGAAAATCTTTTCCCTTATTGTTAATTTTGAGGTTCGTTAAATTTTGAGGACAAAATTTCTATAAGTAGGGGGAGAGTTGTAAGATACTGGTTTTTAAAATTTGGTATATTTCGAGTAATGAAGTTAAAATAAGTAAATTAAGGTTAGAAGACATGGGAGAAATCGAATTGAAAAGCCTAAAGATTCGGAATTGGCAAAATCGGAAATCGAAATTGTAAACCGTGAAATGTTAATCCATGAATAATATTTTAAGTTTTAAATTAAGATAATATTGACTTATTAAGATAATATAATCAAAATTAGAGTCCTAGGATTTGAAATATTGGGTTAGAAGGGTCGAAACGGTCCTGGACAGCAAAAACGCGAAGCTAGCTTGCCACAGGTTTGATGCGGGCCTAACCTGCGCCCTCTGTGTGCTCGAGCCGCCTAGCGAACGCCAATTCCAGTGTGTTAGCGCCCGAAGCGAGCTTGCTGCGCGCTCGAGTGTGAATACACATGTAAGTCGTGTGTTGGTTCTTTTTAAAATTTGGTACGCATTTTTGGAGAGGAGAAGCAGTAATGTTTCGGTAGAGAGAGAGGAGGGAGAAGAGAGAGAAGCAGCCAAACAAAGGTCCTTGGGACGGATTTCGGCTTTGAGCTAGTTGGAGAAATCGTAGAGTGAGTCAAGGCAAGTGCATCGATGCCCTTTTCTCTCATTTTCTTAGATTTTTGCTCGATCCCTTCGGGTATTTTTGTCCCGATACCCAACCGATGTATGCATGTGTTGTCCATAATTAGATTATGCATAAATATGAATTTTAAGTCCAAATTTGTAGAAATTGACCGATTTATACCATATTCGTTCACGAAATCCTTACCCCACATCCGGACAATTTCGAGCTCCGATTTTTGGGGCTTTTGCATAAATTAGGGCTAGAATATCATTACCCATATCCCAATATAATTTATTTATCGTTTGATGCTCGAATTCCCTTCTGATTGGCTCGGTTTGGCTTCGCCAAACCCTAACCCACTTCTAGCTCGTGAATGCCCAATTTTCCATTGATTATATGTTTAATTGACCCCAATTTATGAATTATCAAATTCTAATTATGCATATACCTCGGTCAGGCGTTCGATTTCACAAGTATTGACCCGTTTGCGATGTCCGGATGCTCTAAAATTACCATGTTACTGTGACGAAACGGTTTATTTTTTTCTAATAACCTTCGTCAATAATCATACCAGACCAATACCTATTATTAACTAACATGGAATTTCTACAGAAAATGGGACAGAGTTTCCTCTAAAAATGAGCTAAAACCATAAAAACAACCTAAATAAATAC
>JAOVVI020017427.1:0-10615 GCA_028571085.2 Nepenthes alata | reverse complement strand
AGAAAATATCATACGGTGAAGGTTGGAAAAATAGTTCAGATTTTTAAAATTCAAATAATTATTATTTTTTTGTTAAATTCAAATAATTTGGATTTTTAGAAAAAAAAAATATATCAGTCTTTAAATAAAAAATAAAATGAAATATTAAAGAAGGATTTGTTGAAGCTCACGGCAACAAGCAAGAAAGTCTTGAAATGGGATTTTTGGTAAGACTAGACTTTATTGATGATGTAGAAATTTGAGAATTCTGACTTTTAGTACTTAGATATATTAAATAATTATTTTTAGTAGCAAGTAAGACTTATATTTATTAATTTCATAAGAAAAATCTCGTGGAATAAATTTTTATAAAAAATATATTTAAATAATACAATATATATTAATGATGGAATCGATCATTCCGAGCCTGGAAAAGAGCCCACAAGTAGAAGGGATAGGCTTAGAATTCAAATAACGTTCCAATCAGCCCGGAAGGTCTAGTCAACCAAAATAATCTCGTCGACCCAATGAATACGACCTACGATCCTCTTTTCATACGTTAAAAAAACTTACTATAACTGGTCAGAATAACCTGTCAAATCTTTTAAGAATATTCACCTATATTCACATGATTGTCCCCAAAATGGCAACATTAGCATATCGAATCTTCTCTAAAAGGTAACTGTTATACTAAACGACTTCTATAATAGTGTCAAATAAGAACGAAAATCGTCAACCGAACGACATTTTATTATTTATTCGAACAATTCAGGAGACGGTTGTCACCAATTAGAAAAGGTCAAACTGACTGCCAATATTATAATTATCCATTCACTGTAGCAGGGAAGGGAAGATGCTGAATCCAAATAAGAGAGCTCTAAGCGTATTGATAGAATACGAAATGGGAAAAAAGAAGAAAAAGAGAGACCCAATCTCTGACAGCAGAGAGCATGAATGAGTTCTTCTCCTTCATCTCTCAAAGCCATTTGCCAATGAGCACAGCCTTGATGGACCGCTAACCACTCTCTTACTAGTGCAGACCCTCCTTTCATGAGACCATCCCTTCATCTAAGCGCCATGCCCTCTCCAAAAGGCCCTCCATCTAGGTGCTATACTATCATCCAGGAGGCCCACTCTTCTTCTAGGTATTCTATTCTCCATCCTTACATCTAAGTCCTTCATCTCTAAACCGCCTCTTGGCCAAGCGTACCTTAAGTCACCCCTTGATTGGGTGCAGTTGTAAGGCGTCCCTCGACAGAGCGTACCTCTAAGACGTCCTCAATTAGGCGCACTTCAAAACCGTCCCACTGTCAGGCATACCCAAACGATCAATCCTCCAATACATACATCCACGTATTCTTTTACATTCTAGTATCTTTGCATTTAATGAAAAAAATTCCTGACTTGAACGTCAAAAGATAAATGAGAGCAAACCTGGCCTAACACACACCACTACTAAATGGGAATTTAGCATTAGAGCAAGCTACAAATTCTCCATTTTGCTTTTATTATTGTCTTCACAAAGATAATGTTGATGCTGAAATAAGGCTCTTTGTAAGTCTCTTTCATGGTATCCATCTATCACACAATTATCATATCCTCCCCCTATTTCCACCGCCGGGAAAACCAACTGATCGAGAAAGTCCGGCGACATTTGGCCACCCTAGTGGCCGGAGTCACAAGTATTGGCCATCTGTGTTGTTCATATGCCACACCACAAAAGAAAAGACGACTTTCGATATGTATATCTGCAGCAAAGAGGAGATTTCCCTCGCCAGTAATCCTATTGAATTATGGTGTCTAAATGAATAATATCGACGTGTAGATATACATTTTACTCTTAACAATGGAAACTCCATCGATATTCAAAGCATTAGATCATCTGCCATGGAAGTTCACACCTTTGCTAGACCAGATGAAATTCTTGAATTGCCAACGACCGCCCTCGCGTAAGCGAACGGCAGAGCGAGAAGCTTCTTCACTTTGCTCACATAAGCCCTCTTCGTGAAGTTATCATAATCGTTGGCTTCGATCTCGTCCAGTATCTGACGGTACAGAAGCAACGATGCCCACACCTGCAACATCAAACAATGAGCAAAAAGCATGGAAAATGGAAGTTTTCTTTGGTAACACCATTCCCATTATAACAATAATAAATCTTAAGTCTCCTTACATGGGTTGGCTATATAAATTTATTTTCATCATTTTACTCGATTTAATACAATATCTTTAGAGTAGAACCAATTTAAATTATTTTTTATTATTTTATTTCAATTTTTTTAAATCTGTCTCTTTCTTTCTCCAACCACTAACTCACTTTTCCTTTACAAGTACTTCATTTAACGTATTTTTTGAGTATGTCAACAATTCACTCGTCTTATTTAAACGTTGTGGATATCGGAATTTCACATCTAATCTTTTTATATGATTTTACTCATCCATCTTAACACTTCTTTATTTCCTGTAGCACTTCTTTCTTATATATAATTTTTGATTACTTAATATTATAATCCATAAAATATAGCAGATCTAATAACTATCTTATAAATTTTCTTTTCCGATTTACGTATATTTTGATCACAAAATAATACAATACAATTCTCTTATTTAATCAACCTACATTAATTGCATGTGTCACATCATAAAGATTTCTCAATTTTCTTGAATAATAAATCAAATATAATAAAATCTACTATCTTGAGTGAGATCTTTAGCCATTAATTTTGATTTGCTTATTATTCTATCAACAATTATAAAAATTATGCTTTGTATATTCGACTTTACTGCTACTTATCTTAAGCTATTTAGATTCAAGAAGTTCAATCAAATGTGTTAATTTTTATTAAACACATACTCTAATAACCATTCCTATAAGATGTATGGAAAGATCACAAAGTTTGTTTTCCCATAATTCTTGATCAAAAACTTTAAAAAAAGAGGAGTTCCCAGTGTGCTTACCGGCCATCTGCTGGCTGTGTTGAGCTCAGTAACTCCTTTCTCCGCCTCATCAAAAAACATCCTTGCCCTCCTGATCTGTTTCATCATGAAACTCCTCCATTTGTCGGTAACCTTACCGGCAAATATATCTTCATCTGAAAGGCCAGCTTGTGCTAGCTCATCCTGTGGCAGATAAATTCGGCCTCTTCTTGAGCTGCATAGAAGTAAGCTAGTAAGTTCATTAGATAATAAAGGAGGTTTTGACATAATTGGATATCTGGTTCATTAGTTTAAGTACTAAGTTTTGGTAACATTTGTTGAGTTGATAAAGGTATCCCACAGTGAAGATTGAGAAAAAATTGTAGTGGCTTATAAATCTTAGTTGGTTCATGACCAAATAGTTTAGATTTTTAGATCTACATGGTGTCTTATACATGTGAGTCAGCCTCACAAGTGTTTGTGCATACACTTGAAGCTCGTGAAGCTTGTGGAGTTTGGGAGCTTGGCCTTGGCCAAGGCCAAGGTTCTTCTGCAGTTCTTTTGCATTTGTCAAGGGCCTCGAATCTAGACTCTTTATTGGGAGCCTCCGCAGTTTCATGGGTTTGAACAAGGCACTGCAGCATTGACTCCCATATTGATTGTTCAACCCAGTCGCAGCAAAGGACAAGGTTTTTCCGCATTTTTTCTGCGTCTGCCAGGAGTAACAGACCATGGCCCTTTAATGGGTGTTCCCACAGCTGCACATGTTCAAACAAAGGCGATACAACAGTTTAGCCTGGTGTTCTCCCCCAAGACTATGCCATGGCTGCAGCCTTGAAATGAGTTTCTTAATCTCTTCTGAAGCACCTACTATATTTAGAGTTACTTACTCTTCTCCAACATCTCTAAGTATGTTGGTCAGCTGGTTTGCAATCCCTAATGCCAAGGCAGAATTGTAGACACTTTCTGTTGTTGCCTTTGATTCAGGTGCAATACCCATAACTGGAACGCTCATTAATCCGACTGTTCCAGCTACATAGTAACAATAAAGGTATAATTCATCAAAATTTTTATATCTAGACTTCCTAAGGTCCATCTTCATTCCTTCAATCATATCCTTGAATGGCTGCAAGGAAGAAAATAACAAAACATATCAGTGATATCTTGTGTTGTATTAGATATGATAGAAAGCAGTTCGAATTAATGTTTTCATCACAGAGATGACCAATTCATAAAACAGAAAGGGAAATATGGTAGAAGAAAGAATTAAGCAGAGGATCTTGACTACAGATGTTACTGGAAGTGAGTAAGATCAGTAATTGCCATTTCAGAAGCTGCATATCGTATGCTTATGAAATCCCAGCAATTAACTTGTATCTATGACTCATGACAAGCAAGCAGCCTCTTATCCCCATTGTGGTCCTCATCGAATTGAACTAAAACATAATTAACAAATTCATGGATTGATTCTTTTTTATCTTTTCAATCCCTTTTCATGAAACTAATTTGGGCAATGATGCCATTTCGGTGCCTGCACTGTTACCAAAAAGTTCATTTGTTTAGCCGATGCTATTCTGCTGCTGTTAGCATAATGAAGGGGAGCGTTTGTGCAACTATAGAGTTGTCGATATGTAAATAGTCATGGGCTTGAGTAGTAAAATATATAATATAAAATAAGATCGTATATAATAAATTTAAGTAGTCCAACTGTTCCACGAACTCTATACATTGTTGGAGTTTCATACACCAAGATACCCTTTTGTTTTTTACTTCTATTGGCATAATGTAAGTATAGACTGCAGCCAAGCCAACATTCAAGCACCACTTTCTTCACTTAGATTGAGCAACACATATGAGAGGCTCAGTAAAGTCACAAGATCTTGCCATCAGGAAGAAAAAACCGAAAAATTCATGTGATAATAACCACTTCAACTGCATTGAACATTGATTTTTTCTTCTTGTTACTTTGCAGAATAGCTAGAGAATTCATCTTGTACCTGTACATGGTCTATGGAATGATATGCGCAAAGTCGTTTCAAACCTGAATGTCAATAGGAAACTTGACAACTGTATCAGATAAAGCAGCATCAAACATATCGAATGGATGGCCTCGGAAGAGATCTTCTAGCCTCGACTCCCACCTATCCAAAGCAGTAGGAGTTATGTGCGAAGCATTAGGGCCATCGACAAGCTCATCTGTCCTCCTACACCACACTGTATTTACAAGTTAATTATCACAAGAAAATTGAGAGACAAATTATTTTGCATGAGACACTGGGTAAACGGGCTAATAAAGTCTAGAATCTTCAAAATACACCACCACCATAGATCACGGAATACAGACTCCAACTGACCACCTTATTTCTAATGTACTCTTTCTTGGATTTACGCCATTTGTGGACAATGAGAACAATTATATTCTTGGATATCCAATCTCCATAGTTTGGTATTTCAAATCTAACTCCATTAAAGATTCATCTAAGGTGATTCATCTAAGATGACAAAGCTTAATTTTTTCATGGGATTTTTCCCAAAAGCATAAGTGCCAAATGATATCTTGCCTTTAATCCGCCAATTGAGAATACAAGACGACCAATAATGAAATCAGTCTCTACAACATGTCATGAAGTTAACCTGAAGTTTCTTTTCAAATATTGAAACAGCAATGGTAGCATATGGCCCTTCCATTTGATAGCAATCATGCAAGTAACAAGATGAATAACATTTGAAAGTGCAGGGCACTTCCACAAATAGGAATTGCAACCTCACTAGAATATGAAACATCAAACAGTCCTGAAAAGGCATGAATTAAACTGGTATTCCATTTCATGAACTCCACATACTAAAGCATGAAAAACTCTTTACAATTATAAGCATTTGACGGATAATTCTCTTTCAACATCAGCCAGAAATATAACTAGACGTCCTATATATCTCCAATTAAAAGCTACAGGCAGCCATTTACCATATATTGCCCAGATAGCTCTTCTCCTCTCAGGAGTCATTAACAGAGTTCCTGAAACAATTGAAAACGGTAAAAAAGTTTGGAATCTATTCGAAATGCATACAAACAGCTTTTCCACTTCCATTCAGCACCTTCATTAGAAGAATATCTCTTCTTTGTTTAATAATATCAAAAAAATGAGCCAGATGAAGAGGAAGAGGCACCTTCTCCTCTTCTTTGCTCGTACCTAAAACGACCCAGATGAAGAGGAAGAGGCGCCTCCATTAGAAGAATACCTCTTCCTTGCTTAATACCGAAAACGAACCAGATGGAAGGGAAGAGACATCTCCATTAGAAAAGTACCTCTTCTTTGCTTATTACCTAAAACGAACCAGATGGAGAGGAAGAGACACCTCCACTAGAAGAACACCTCTTCTTTGCTTTATACCAAAAAAGAAACAGATGAAGAATAGGCTAACCTAAGTAAAACGTCTTAGCATACTCCTCACAAACTTCCGCACACCGGTCATAGGCTTCATTCAATAAGCTCAGCGTCCCTTGAAGAACTATGTCCGGCTTCACATCGAGATCTCCGCTAGATCTCAACTGCCTATTAACCAACGATGCCTGCTTGAGCACCACATCATAGACCTTCTGCTCCGACGACACCGCCATTTCTTCGGCTGTGTTTGCTAACGTGCCAGAATATACTGGGAAATCAGCTCTCTTCTGCTTTCCTACATTCAAGGAGCGAGAATTCCAACTCTGTTTCATATGTTTATTTGGCCTTGCATCAGAAACTGACCTCCGGGCTCGAGATGCGGACCTCGATGAATCTAGAGACCGACAAGCCGCTGAATCTGCAATACCAAAACCACTGTACATCTCTGTGGTGGGAGACACAACCCATAGTAAAGCAACAGGCATTTCTCTCTGTCGAAAGGCAGTGCTCTTTTATTTGTTAGGATATTCCTCTTCTATACCTTTTCCTTTTCAAATTTCAAGGCAAACTCAGTTCAATATCGGGGAAATGACTCTAAAGAATCCGATAGAGGATTAAAAGTAGCTTTTTATCAAATTGGAATCAGCAAAGCAGACCACTGTATATTCACTTCTTCAATGACCAGAAGCAAAGAGCTCCACGCCTTTGCAACTGTACAAGAACAGAATCATTTCAAGCGGATGGCAGCACCCTAACAAATTTAAAACAGGCATAGCATTCAAAAGTGGAAGCGAACATAATCTACCAGCGCAACATCCGCCATTAAACTCTAGATTTAAAACTTACAAAAAACAAAGAAAAGGGTTGAAAACTCAAACACAATAAAGAAATAAAAAAAAAAACCGAACCAATGTTTTTCAGATGAAAGTCTATAGCCTATCTATTTCTGGTAATGACTCTTTGCATTTGTACATAGTTTTCTGATTTCTTTATTGAAGATTTACTTAACAAACTTACCCAAAAAGTTTGCAGCTCACAAAGATTGCATTTTTAAATTCTATGAACAGATGATTACTTGTCTGAGAATGGGGGTTGGAGTCTAACCTGCCGCCAAGCTGTCTCCTTGCTCTAAACCTCTCAGGCTGCAACTCCCAACACGCCGTACTATCCAAACTGCCATTTTATTTATGAGAAATGCTTGGATACAAATTTTAGCTACCTTCAAAATAATTTTACTATATTATAATATTTATTCATCTATATATTTTTATATAATAATTTACCTCAAATAAATTAATTAATCCACTTTAAATATAGATATATTTTTCTTTAATAGATTAAAATTATAAATTATTATGACTTTTATATTAATAGATAAATAGAACTATTATTTAATACATAATTATAAATAAGTTTAAATTGAAAAAATTTTTAACAAATTTTGGATCAATGAATCATAAATTTAGGATACTACAAATACAAATAATTGGTTATGAAATTGGTACTCCTCTCTAAGATCCCATTTAATGCTCAAATCGACAACATCCAACAAATTAGTATATATGAGCAAATAATATGATACCTCTTTTAAGATCAGAGATTATTGGGTCAAATTGTTAGAAATTTTTTGAAGAGAGATGAGTTGGATATTTTAAAATATTAGAACCATGTTGAGGAGGATAATGTTTTAGGATAAAAATGGACCATAAAAACTTAAATAATCTTAACCCCTTTTGCATTAAAATTGAGCTGTGTGAGAACTTCTTCTAAGATGTATCATAATGGCCTCTTAATTACAATTATTTAACCTTTTGTAATTCTTTTTTCAGAAATAACGTGAGCTTGTAGGTTTCAAAACCTAGATTTATTATAAAATTAGATCTATTGAATCCCTTTCTATAAAGAAAAATCCTAGTTTTTATAGGGTGTGGGGGCATGACTTGATGTGTTAATCTAGCATGGCTATATATAGGTGTGAGATCCAGAGCTATAATACTCAGTATCTCTGCTTCTCTAATTTATGTCTGTGATTAGTAAAATATCTCCCTGATCTCTTTCCTTTTATTGGTTTTTCCTTGATTGTGGTCATACGTGCTAACATTGTATTGCCATGTCATCTATGAACTAAATGATTTGCTCTAATTAGATGATTTGGATCATACATTGATGTGATATATCAACCTATGTAAGCAATACTTGGCTGACAAATTAGATCTAACTAATATCGGCGTCCATCTTTTTAAATTGAATCTTCAACACGGCCTTTTGATTTGGATTTTGTCATAAACCCAGTAAAGTTATTTATCTTTTATTAGAAATAATGATTAAATTGGATCTCATCAACAACGTTAGTTATAAAAAGAGAGAGAGAGGGAGAGAATTATTGGGTCTAAAAAATAAGGATCGGACAGACACAAAAGTGCCAAGCTGATTAGAGCTAATGTCCAGTCGTACAGAAATACTCAAACACATAGAAAATGAGAGATATAGGAAGAACGTACAAATTTTACGTGAAAAATCTTTCACAAATCGAAGGAAAAAAACTACGAAACATTTAATTCACAAACAAATCTATTATGTGAGAATTATTACAGAAACCTCATAATTACACAAGCCCTTGAGATAAAGATGAAGAACAAGCACAAGAACACACTCTATTTTTACTCACTGCTCTCTTTTTTTTTCACTCTTCTTCTTAACACTTAAAAATTTCACACACACTTGCTCTCTTTCCATACACCCAGCACACAATAATATATATATATATACGATATTGAAAGTAATAGCTAAGCCAAACTGGAGGACACACATATAGACAAGCACCTAACGCACGTACAGCTCAGCAGCAGCTCTGTACTAGCACTGTTTTGCAAAAGGTCGTGCCCAACAAAAAAGAAAACGGCCCTACAGATAGTGCTCTACAGAGATTTTGCATACTCTAACAATCTTCTGAGTTGGTATCCACGTGCGCTTTTTTAAGCACATCCTCGGACCTTCTTCAAGCATGTCCTCGAACTTTCTTCAAACACGTCCTCTGACCTTCTACTGTATAGAGTTCTCAGTTACTCTGGAGCAAGTCATCAGATCATACCCTCTCAGAGTCTGTGGACCCATAACACCTCCACACAGGAGTGACCCCAACAAGAATCAACTTAAAATTTCATAAGTGTTAGCTAACAATTGAATACTTGATGGATTGACATGAGTTGGATAAACAAAAAGGCACAATGTACCATAATTTTTTAGATTTTTATTGACTTATTAGGACATCTAAATATGGTATTGATTATTATTAAAGATATAATATAATTCGTTTATTAAGAATATTACATTCTTTTTAATTTAAATGAATTTTATTAAATATCTTCTTTTTATTTAGTTATGAGTCACTTTCATGTGGATCCTATACTCATTTGAAGTGTCGTTCAATAACACACGCTTGCATTGAACAGAATTAAAAAAATTATAGAGTAGCACGCAACGGGTGCCTAATTGTCGCATGTGCGCCATTTCCAAATTTGAGGGTGCCTAAAGGGTACCCGAGGGACGTACAAGCGTAATTTTCAAATTAGCTAGTGTCTAATACGCACCCGATAAGGGTACTCATGCAACGATTATAGTAGGCTTGCGCGTAATACAGGCTCGACAGATACTCGAGTGTCATTCCTAATATAAATATGTCTAACATAATTTTAGAATTATTACTTTATAATTTCTAAATTTTTGAGTGCTAACACTTTGAGAAAAGAAAGAAAATAAGAGAAAAAATTGATAAGATAAAAGTTTGAGTATTTCACTGAGTTTTGAATCGTATTATAGTCTCCACTGACCTTAGGTACACGGCTCTTAAAGTTGAGAATGACGTTTTATTGATCTTATTTTTTTCTTCTATCTTATACTCATTATTACTCGAATTTATTTATTAGAAGGTGTTGTGTTCATATATTTATTAAGGTTTATGTAACCGAACATATATTGTATAATTGATAATTTAAAAATATAATCCTGTGATTTTTTTCTTCTCATTCACAAGGAGTGTTTTTTAAATAAAATTATGTGTGTCTTTATTATTTATAATAATTATTTACTTATTGTGTATTATCGATTATTTTTTCATTGTTTAAATAAATGATCTGATTGTCAACACTTCCGGGGTCTTACCTTTAAACTTTATGCCTATGTCCACAACTTTTCCATAGTTCTTAATTAATCAGCCACGTGTTGGCATGTATTATTATGGCATAGTTTGCTAAAAATGCAAGCGGTTTTTATGTGACAGCTTATATAAATTAATAAATTAAGACAATAATAAATATTAAAAGTACTTATAGAAA